>LGRX02000779.1:0-94031 GCA_001247695.2 Cymbomonas tetramitiformis
GGGTGGCGTCGCGGTACATACACGCGACTGCAGTGGCACTGTCATCGTTAGCGTCTGGCGATCGTGAGATCGAAAATTCGACTGTATCGCCTGTTGGGATTCGAGCTTTGCTGCTGCTGCTGCTGATTAAGGTAAGGTACTAAGCGCTGTCGATCACAAATATGCGATCTTCACTAGGCGTCGATCTTTTTGGACAGCGCGATTAATTACCATGCGATGTTAACATGGATATCGCCATTACATCATATGACCGCAGGATCATGTGCGCGACAGTGCTTCGCTTTTTGCTTCCCAACATGCCATGCCATAACGCGTGGGTGGCGTGGCGGTACATACACGCGACTGCAGTGGCACTGTCATCGTTAGCGTCTGGCGATCGTGAGATCGATAATTCGACTGCGTCGCCCGTTGGGATTCGAGCTTTGCTGCTGCTGCTGCTGCTGCATGTAATACACTAGGCGCTGTCGATCACAAATATGCGATCTCCACTAGGCGTCGATCTTTTTGGACACCGCGATTAATTACCATGCGATGTTAACATGGATATCGCCATTACATCATATGACCGCAGGATCATGTGCGCGACAGTGCTTTGCTTTTTGCTTCCCATCATGCCATGCCATAACGCGTGGGTGGCGTCGCGATGAATGTACGCGACTGCAGTGGCACTGTCATCGTTGGCGGCTGGCGATCGTGAGATCGAAAGTTCGACTGCATCGCCCGTTGGGATTCGAGCTTTGCTGCTGCTGCTGCTGCTGCATGTAATACACTAGGCGCTGTCGATCACAAGTATGCGATCTCCACTAGGCGTCGATCTTTTTGGACAGCACGATTACTTACCATGCGATGTTAACATGGATATCGCTATTACATCATATGACCGCAGGATCATGTGCGCGACAGTGCTTTGCTTTTTGCTTCCCAGCATGCCATGCCATAACGCGTGGGTGGCGTGGCGATAAATGTACGCGACTGCTTTGGCACTGTCATCGTTGGCGTCTGGCGATCGTGAGATGGAAAATTCGACTGCGTCGCCCGTTGGGATTCGAGCTTTGCTGCTGCTGCTGCTGCTGCATGTAATACACTAGGCGCTGTCGATCACAAATATGCGATCTCCACTAGGCGTCGATCTTTTTGGACAGCGCGATTATTTACCATGCGATGTTAACATGGATATCGCCATTACATCATATGACCGCAGGATCATGTGCGCGACAGTGCTTTGCTTTTTTGCTTCCCAGCATGCCATGCCATAACGCGTGGGTGGCGTCGCGATAAATGTACGCGACTGCAGTGGCACTGTCATCGTAGGCGTCTGGCGATCGTGAGATCGAAAGTTCGACTGCGTCCGCGCCCGTTGGGATTCGAGCTTTGCTGCTGCTGCTGCTGCTGCTGCTGATTAAGGTAAGGTACTAGGCCCGGTCGATCTTAAATTAAGATCTCCACTAGGCGCATCTGACGGTGGATGGGATTATTTATCTTGCCGACGTGGCGCACTCGAGAGATCCGAACATGAACATCGAGTCTGCCATTCCATTAATTATTTGACATTTCTCGATCCTCGCGTCTGCTATGCAATGCAAAAGCGAACCTGTCTGATTTCCGAACATCGCGTCGGCCATGCGATGTTTAAATCATTTTCGCCATTACACTATCTGGCCGTAGGATCATGTGCGCGACAGTGCTT
Organism: Cymbomonas tetramitiformis; assembly: GCA_001247695.2. Lineage (NCBI taxonomy): Eukaryota > Viridiplantae > Chlorophyta > Pyramimonadophyceae > Pyramimonadales > Pyramimonadaceae > Cymbomonas > Cymbomonas tetramitiformis. Next base: position 1,688 of record LGRX02000779.1, read on the forward strand.
TGCTTTTTGCTTCCCAGCATGCCATGCCATAACGCGTGGGTGGCGTCGCGATATATGTACGCGACTGCAGTGGCACTGTCATCGTTCGCGTCTGGCGATCGTGCGATGGAAAATTCGACTGCGTCGCCCGTTGGGATTCGAGCTTTGCTGCTGCTGCTGCTGCTGCTGATTGACTAAGTAAGTAAGGTAATTTGGTTTGGGTGAAGATTATAAAGGTCAGAGGTAGTAAGGTAAGTAAGGTAATTTGGTTTGGGTGAAGATTATAAAGGTCTAAGGTCTAGGCGCTGTCGATCACAAATATGCGATCTCCACTAGGCGTCGATCTTTTTGGACGACGCGATTAATTACCATGCGATGTTAACATGGATATCGCCATTACATCATATGACCGCAGGATCATGTGCGCGACAGTGCTTCGCTTTTTGCTTCCCAGCATGGCATGCCATAACGCGTGGGTGGCGTCGTGGTACATACACGCGACTGTTGTGGCACTGTCATCGCTAGCGTCTGTCGATCGTCAGATCGATAATTCGACTGCGTCGTTCGTTGGGATTCGAGCTTTGCTGCTGCTGCTGCTGATTAAGGTAAGGTAAGTAAGGTAAGTAAGGTAATGTCGATCACAAATATGCGATCTCCACTAGGCGTCGATCTTTTTGGACAGCACCATTAATTACCATGCGATGTTAACATGGATATCGCCATTACATCATATGACCGCAGGATCATGTGCGCGACAGTGCTTTGCTTTTTGCTTCCCAGCATGCCATGCCATAACGCGTGGGTGGCGTCGCGATAAATGTACGCGAATGCAGTGGCAGTGTCATCGCTAGCGTCTGTCGATCGTCAGATCGATAATTCGACTGCGTCGTTCGTTGGGATTCGAGCTTTGCTGCTGCTGCTGCTGATTAAGGTAAGGTACTAGGCGCTGTCGATCACAAATATGCGATCTCCACTAGGCGTCGATCTATTTGGACAGCACAATTAATTACCATGCGATGTTAACATGGATATCGCCATTACATCATCTGACCGCAGGATCATGTGCGCGACAGTGCTTTGCTTTTTGCTTCCCAGCATGCCATGCCATAACGCGTGGGTGGCGTCGCGATAAATGTACGCGACTGTTGTGGCACTGTCATCGTTGGCGTTTGGCGATCGTGAGATCGAAAATTCGACCGCGTCGCCCGTTGGGATTCGAGCTTTGCTGCTGCTGCTGCTGCTGATTAAGGTAAGGTAAGGTAAGGTAAGGTAAGGTAATTTGGTTTGGGTGAAGATTATAAAGGTCAAAGGTAGTAAGGTAAGTAAGGTAATTTGGTTTGGGTGAAGATTATAAAGGTCTAAGGTAGTAAGGTAATTTGGTTTGGGTGAAGATTATAAAGGTCAGAGGTCTAGGCGCTGTCGATCACAAATATGCGATCTCCACTAGGCGTCGATCTTTTTGGACAGCACCATTAATTACCATGCGATGTTAACATGGATATCGCCATTACATCATATGACCGCAGGATCATGTGCGCGACAGTGCTTTGCTTTTTGCTTCCCAGCATGCCATGCCATAACGCGTGGGTGGCGTCGTGGTACATACACGCGACTGTTGTGGCACTGTCATCGTTAGCGTCTGGCGATCGTGAGATGGAACGCTCGACTGTATCGCCCGTTGGGATTCGAGCTTTGCTGCTGCTGATTGACTAAGGCAATTCACTTGATGCCAAGACGATAAAGGTCAGAGGTAGGTAAGTAAGTAAGTAATTCACTTGATGCCAAGACGATAAAGGTCAGAGGTCTAGGCGCTGTCGATCACAAATATGCGATCTCCACTAGGCGTCGATCTTTTTGGACAACGCGATTAATTACCATGCGATGTTAACATGGATATCGCCATTACATCATCTGACCGCAGGATCATGTGCGCGACAGTGCTTTGCTTTTTGCTACCCGGCATGCCATGCCATAACGCGTGGGTGGCGTCGCGATAAATGTACGCGACTGCAGTGGCACTGTCATCGTTAGCGTCTGGCGATCGTGAGATCGATAATTCGACTGCGTCGCCCGTTGGGATTCGAGCTTTGCTGCTGCTGCTGCTGCTGCTGCATGTAATACACTAGGCGCTGTCGATCACAAATATGCGATCTCCACTAGGCGTCGATCTTTTTGGACAGCGCGGTTAATTACCATGCGATGTTAACATGGATAACGCCATTACATCATATGACCGCAGGATCATGTGCGCGACAGTGCTTCGCTTTTTGCTTCCCAGCATGCCATGCCATAACGCGTGGGTGGCGTCGCGATAAATGTACGCGACTGCAGTGGCACTGTCATCGTTGGCGTCTGGCGATCGTGAGATCGATAATTCGACTGTATCGCCCGTTGGGATTCGAGCTTTGCTGCTGCTGCTGCTGCTGATTAAGGTAAAGTAAGGTAAGGTAAGTAAGGTACTAGGCCCGGTCGATCTTAAATTAAGATCTCCACTAGGCGCATCTGACGGTCGATGGGATTATTTATCTTGCCGACGTGGCGCACTCGAGAGATCCGAACATGAACATCGAGTCTGCCATTCCATTAATGATTTGACATTTCTCGAACCTCGCGTCTGCTATGCAATGTAAAAGCGAATCTATCTGATTTCCGAACATCGCGTCGGCCATGCGATGTTTAAATCATTTTCGCCATTACACTATCTGACCGTAGGATCATGTGCGCGACAGTGCTTTGCTTTTTGCTTCTCAGCATGCCATGCCATAACGCGTGGATGGCGTCGCGATATATGTACGCGACTGCAGTGGCACTGTCATCGTTGGCGTCTGGTGATCGTGCGATCGAAAATTCGACTGTGTCGCCCGTTGGGATTCGAGCTTTGCTGCTGTTGCTGCTGCTGCTGCTGCTGCTGCTGCTGCTGCTGATTGACTATGTACTAGGCGCTGTCGATCACAAATATGCGATCTCCACTAGGCGTCGATCTTTTTGGACAGCACCATTAATCACCATGCGATGTTAACATGGATATCGCCATTACATCATATGACCGCAGGATCATGTGCGCGACAGTGCTTTGCTTTTTGCTTCCCGGCATGCCATGCCATAACGCGTGGGTGGCGTCGCGATAAATGTACGCGACTGCAGTGGCACTGTCATCGTTGGCGTCTGGCGATCGTGAGATCGAAAATTCGACTGCGTCGCCCGTTGGGATTCGAGCTTTGCTGCTGCTGCTGCTGCTGCTGCTGCTGCTGCTGCTGCTGCTGCTGCTGCTGCTGCTGCTGCTGCTGCTGCTGCTGCTGATTGACTATGTAAGTAAGTAAGTAAGGTAATTTACTTGGTGCCAAGATTATAAAGGTCAGAGGTAGTAAGTAAGTAAGGTAATTTACTTGGTGCCAAGATTATAAAGGTCAGAGGTAGGTAAGTAAGGTAATTTGGTTTGGGTGAAGATTATAAAGGTCAGAGGTAGGTAATTTGGTCCGGTTCCAAATCATAAGGAGCAGAGGTTCGACGGCATAACTTCCCCGTTGCGCAACCACTTTTGTACGGACAAGTTCCTGTACGTCTACAATGTTCCCGCGGATATGATAAGCCACTGAAATAAGTTTGTATTTACCGAGCACTTTTTGACCTCGCGCGTTTGTCATACCTTGAAATTATAGAAACTAACATACATGCAAGTACTTTGCCCATGATAAGGTCATCTGGTGGATGTACACGCCATCCGCAAGCTCGGTCCGTGTCATAGTAGGACTGGTCATTTAAATTAAATTTCAGCGAAATTACCCACCCAAAGCACACCGCTCAAACACATCGCATGCTCCCCCCAAGTGTATGCCCACACCCGTTATAAGAAGTAATGTTCGGACATCCACATATCGTGTGAAACGTCTAATGTGCAAAGTATATATCGAAAAAAACGCGCCTATTACCGACAAATGGATTTAGGCATTGTCATAGGACTCTGATTTGGGGCAGTAGCCATGTAACGCGAAAGTTTTAGTCGTCCAAACTTAACATATATCAACCTTTGTTAGGGGGCGGGTAAGGGGGCTTTTAAGGCGTAGGGAATTGTATATTTGAAGTGTTATAGCTATTCCCTGTTGATGTTCGGCAAAAATAAATCATTTCCTTTTGAGAATTTTTTGTTTGTTTATTAACGAATACGTGAATTTTGCAGGGTGAAAAAAGATTTGGTGTTGTTTATCAGTGTTGGTTGGCACCTTTACGAGCTGAAAAGTTGCCCGTGCTACATGCGCTCCAAGTCAGCCATCATATGCGCTAAAAATCTGCCCCTGCATGGGCTCAAAGTCAACCATCCTATATGGGGCTCAACGTCTGCTCGTGCGCGGGCTTAAAGTCAGCCATTATATGAGCTGAAAATCTACATCTACTTGGGCTCAAAGTCAGCCAGTATATGAGCCGACAGTCTGCCCCTACACGAGCTCAAAGTCAGCCATTATATGAGCGCTGAGAACCTGCCCGTGCACGTGGGCTACGGGTTGGCATTTCTTGCAGAATATGCACCGGTCATTCCGTGCATGCCTCGATGGCTCAATATCCGTACAGTGGACTGGGTCCCCCTTCCCCTTCGCTTCTGGACATGATTATGTTGGCGGCTGCTTTGTTAGCGACGCCAAAGTATAAGTCTGGTGAAGATGTACGGTACGGCAAATCCCTTTATTGTCGTATGGTATTGATGGGTCCACAAGTCGTGAGTATTCTTTGATATTTGTCTCTTGTTGAGGATTCGTAACGATTAATTATCAAATTACTTTAGTTTTTCTTCTTTCGTGCCATGATCAACAACGTCCGAATTCTTTGATTCTTTTTAAATCCCACGATTTTGGCAATTTTGATTATTTCTTTTTAAATCAATAATGCAAGCACGGTATCGGAATATCCGCGCAATTGATACCATGCCTTGCTATTAGTGTCTCCTAGGCGCTCTTTCAAGATGCCTTGTGCTCATTCTTCTTGCACTGCATCTATAAACTTCTAACAATTGCAAAATAGTTGCCAAGAAATAATGACTAGCTAATTCGATTGTGGACTTCACCTATTGATACACCTCGGTGAACTATATAATATGGGTCATTTCTGACCAGCTTTTCTGCACTCCGCTCCTACCCTGTATCGAATCTGATGACATATGACTACCTAGATGCTCTTCAATTATCTCATATCGATATTGACTATTTGACATCGTGGACACGCAATTACATAACGGCGGTATAGCGTGGCAGATTTCTTGCTAAGGGGTGAGGCAGGATGTATGTCATCACGTGGATGGCAGCGGGTCATAGGAAAGATGGCCTTTGTGGGGTGCACTGTGCTAGCAGCATGTCGTGGCAAGCGCAAAACACATCGGTCAAATACAGTAAGGCAGGTGTGAAGTGGTGACATTCTCTTCAATATATTTACTGCCAGTAGCGCCTCTGTGAAATTTGTGAAAGGTAAATTTTGATGTTATGCACATAACATAAAAAAATCGTTAACTCGCGCTTGTGCCAAAAGTCTGTCCTCTGCTGATAGAATTTGTGCTTAAAGAGAACTTTCCTTCCAGATATAACGATCCTACTTTGGACCTACTTTGAACATAAAGGAATGCTCAGACAATCGTGCAACACGCTTTCACCTGCGCAGATTGTGCAGCGATCTTCTCCTCCTCAACATAATCGCGCGCTCCACAGTCCTTGAGACACTGGACAATGTCGTTAGGATTGTTAACTTTCTTAGCCAACTCCAAAGCTGTGAGGGAACGCTCATCACGGATTTCAGGGGAGATACCAGCGGCTATGAGTGCCTTCGCGATTTCGCATTTTCCTTTAAATACCGTTTCATGGAGGGCAGTTGTTTTCTGGTCATTGTCTTGGCGGTTGATGTCAGCACCCGCATCAACAAGTATCTTGATCATCTCTGGCACAACGCTGGCGTCCACCCCTTCGTCTAGATTCGCACATTTGTGAAAGACTGGTGTGTATTGCTTTGATCCTCCATCGTTCCTCACCTCTCTCCCATTCACGTCCGCCCCGTTGGCAATTAGCAACTTCATCGTTTCTATGTCTCCAGCGGCAACCGCGTCATGCAAGGCCGTGTATCCCCTCGAGCGATGCGCGTGGATATCGGCTCCATGTTTGAGAAGTAAATCTACGATCTTCACTTTATGCGGCTTCTCTTTAACCACCCATGAGTCATCTTCCTCTCGGTGCTCTTTAACTTGTTCTTGAACCCGAAGAAGAGCTGGTACGTGAAAGCGCTGTACGGAATTGACGTCCGCTCCACGATCGAGCAATGTCACTGTCAGCTCCAAGTACCCTTGGGCCACAGCTTCGGCCAAAAGCTTCGCCGCGTCCCTTGTGCTAAAGTTACCGCTCATCAATGAACCAAATTCAGGTAGACGGGAGACAATATACTCCGCTTGAGAAGCGGACTTCTTCATTTCCTCGCTGTCCTTGTCATCGAGCCAAGCGGGTCGGTTTGACTCTGACATGTTTGCAGGTTGTTCGTTCCTGCGCACCAACGATGGTTTCGAAGCGAAGGTCAAACGAAAGACCCACTGAAAGAGAAAGACGCAATAGTTTTCCTCACCCGCCGTGAGGACATATTCTTAAAGTTCCGCTGCCTGACTAGAGCGAAACGTCGATTCCAGACCTCAGAAAAATACCGTCGACGCGATGAGCGAGCATACGGTAGCAACAAGTATGCAGTCGCTCTCGGCTTACGTGCCGACTGTCTGAGAGCTTTGATATCGCGGGGGAGCCGAAGGTTTCGGCAGAGACAGGACGGCATTACTCTTACAAATGAAGAAAGGGTAAAATGTAAGTGCTGAAGGAAGGAAGCGGTCACTTACCGTTGTTCGAATATTCTCTTGTCGGAGTTTCTTGGGTCTGAGTGACCGGCTATAGATGATCTTTCAGACCGCAAGCTTTGCGATGAAGCCCGCTTTGTTCTGGATGGAGGATATCTCGCCAACACAAGGCGGGGATCAAGCCTACAAAATATGACGGCAGAAACCACGCGGTGTTCAAAAACTACTGAAGTGTTAAGGCCTCGCCTCAGCGGAAGAAAGAAGACACACTGGGCGGGCCGTAGGGCGGTTTTAGGGTTTTTAGGCGGGCCGGACACCGTGGACTTCACCGTGGACTTCATCGTTCACTCTTCAGCATGAGTTTGAGTAGGAGTTTTCTATTCACAAATCAGAAAACTGATGGTTTTCTGATCAGTGTAGGATGACAGGCAGTATGACTGTCATCCGGAGCAGATCTGAAAACTGAGGTTTTCTGATCAGTCGGAGGCATAAGAGGCCAGCTACGGACTGAGAGGGCCTCTTGCCGTGTTACTGTGGACTTGTGTGGACTTTCCCACCCGCCCTCCCTTGTGATTCAGGTACGGATGAGGAGAGGCCGCTTTCAGTGCAGGAGCTGCAGGACTTGGAGGACCTGGAGCAGCTGGGCTCTGAGCTGGAGGCCGTGCAGATCCGGCCCGCAGAGGGGCAGTCGGCTCATTAGAGTGTAGGTAGAGGAGACTAGGACCTGTGCCTGTTCAGTGCCGACCGCTGTGATGAGAGGTAGCTATAGTGATCCTTCGGTGGGGGGCTGCGAAGCTACCTCATGCTGCTTCTCATCTAGGCACTGTTCAGTAGGCTTTGCTAGGTGACGGCTTTGCTATTGCTGTCTTGCCTGACTCTGAGCTGGAGCGGGTAATTATGCTTTTTGAGGGTTTCAGCCCTAGCATAGCATTTTAGGTCCATAGTCTGTACTCTTTAGGGTAATGATGTTATTTGCAGGCCTCAGTCCTTTGGCACGAGGGGCGTGTGCCCGCATGCAGAAGGCTGGGGTCGGCAGTCGGGTCGAGGGACCCTGATTCCTGTCTGACGGGAGTCCTTGGTTTGTGGCACATCTGGATTTTTCGTATTATTATTTTTTGTAATTCCACACGCAGTGCACCGGCCGGGTTCCATTTCCATATGTAGCCGCAGCTGATTAGAAAACTGCGGCTACATACGATAGCCCAGCATGCATGACACATATGACACATATGTGTATGTCAAACCCGGCCGGTGCACTGCGTGTGGAATAATAAAATACGGACCAATGGTCCCGATGTCAAATCCGTCCACCTGGTCCCCACCCGAAGGCAGCTAACCCAGGTCCACCGCCAGAGTTAAGGCGTATCTAGACTACATTAAGCAAGTTAAGCTGATATATAGAGTATGGGCCAGCTTAAGTTAAGCCGATATACAGACTATAGGCTCATATACAGACTATGGGTTAGCGGCCGCATCCGGAGTACCTTTCGAAGCAAGGGGTCACCACTCGCTTGCGAACCCTCGCACGACTAGCGGACCCCATACCCTAGGCTGGTACAGTAGTGGTTCTCCGGCTGGGGTAGTTCGTAGTCCCCATGCTGGTAGTGGATATCCAATCAGAATCGTGTTGATCAGGATGGAGGATCTTTTTCAGGACTACAGTATGGACTTCCAAAGACGATCCAAACTTCATACTGTCCCGTGTTTTGTCATAATGTATGGTCTATCTGACAGGGTCTGAAACGTGAAATGTGCGTCTGAAACTCTTTCTCAACGAGCATCGAGAACCTGACGTCTCAGCTGCAGATTCATGTAGATCCTCGTGTCCACGTGTTTATTCGTAAATTTAGAAATTGTCCAAATATCAAGCCTAAAATGAGTAACAATCAAAATTAAGATAGTATCTAAAGTTTCCCCCCCCATGTCGCGAGCTCAAAGGCTCGTCATTGCACAGATCCGATCCGCAGTTACGACTGTGGCCCGGATAGCCAATCAAAAATCCAATCGGATATCCAGTATTTCTCAGCGGGCAGCGATCTGGATCGGGATGCAGGCCGCCGAACGCAGACCAGAAGCTGGGCGGATAACCTCATACCTGTACATTCAGGACATTTTGGGTGTGAACGCAGTTGCATTTTTTTTTAACGAGGGGAGCAGCCATGATGCAAAGCAACGTAGCTATTAAGGATACATCATTTTGTGCTGTACAACAGCGCTCTGTAGTTTCGTCGGGCAATCGCAATGTTGCCGTTGCAAGCAGCAGCAGGTATTGCCACGATGTACACTTGGAATCACTTTCGGATGTGATCTTATTGTGGTTACTGAAAATGCTGTTGATGTGTTTTTTATCTTCCCAAGTAAGTGTGATATTTGAAAACTCCACAATATAATAGTTACGAATATTATGGTGTACTACCGCCAAACCATAGGTCGCCAAACTATCGGGTTCTCTCTCGCCACTCTTTCGCGCGTATTCGTCAGCGTATATTCGTCAGTTTGGGTCGGAATAAGCGTGTATAAATGCAAATTCCTCACGATCAATCTCACCTATAATTTGACCGGAATGCACTTTGCGGGTTTCTGGTTACAGACGTGATGAAGAAGCTGCCATGAAAGCCCTGAGGTACCCGTTTTCCGCTCTAAGTTAATAGTGCAGAAACCCCTTGTTTTCCGCTCTCTTGTTGATTTTCGCCCAGCCAAAGTGATTTCAAACTTCATGGGACGTGTGAAAGCCATGCTGGCACAAGGAAGCGAGCTTGCTAACAGTCATCTTTGAAACATGAGCCAGTGAGAAGAACCCTCACCTGCGCAACAGTCTTTCACAGTTCCTTAAGGTTTGTTATAAGATTTGCTATGCCGGCGCTCTGTGATTCACAACCCTACGTCACTTGGGTTGCAGATGGTCTTCCCGCGCCGCTCAACCTATTCAGGTCTCAGCGCTCCGTGGAAAGAAATCTCAGCAGAAGCCGTCACGAACCATCACCGCGCAGGCCGTCGCGGACAGTGATATTGAAGCTCGCGTAAAGGCCGCAGGTGCGTCTTTCGAGCGGCGTGCCCAAACTGTGAGCACTTCAGAGCTCCGGCTAGAGATTCCCAAGGTTATTTCAATCTGAGATTTAGCCCCTTTCCACAGGAGCTCTGGAAGAGAGCGGTGTCGGAATTGCGGACTCTGGTCTCAAGCAAGACTACCCGTTAGCAGCTGTTATCGGGCAGGAACAAATTAAGTCTGCCCTTCTGCTTGGTGCGACTGACCCCGAAATCGGAGGCATCGTGATATCGGGCCGTCGCGGAACCGCTAAGTCCATTATGGCGCGCGGTGTGCACGCTCTGCTCCCTCCCATCGAGGTCGTAGCGGGTAGCTACTGCAACTCCGATCCAGAAAAGTCCGAAACCTGGGAGGACGAGCTGATTGATAGAGTTGATGCCGGGGAAAAGATCGAGACTGAGGTGAAAAAGGCTCCTTTCATTCAAATTCCTTTGGGTGTAACGGAGGATAGGCTTCTGGGGACCGTCGATATTGAGGCGTCAATGAAGACCGGCAAAACCGTTTTTCAACCCGGGTACCCGCCCTCACTTCGCACACGTTCTATCGGCTATTCCTCGTTTAGATATGCTCAACCGTTTAGATTTGGTGCGCACTACAAGTGTGATCTTTCCCCCTCACGCGCCGATGGTTGGCCTTCTACACGCACTTGCGTATTCCAGGTCTCTCTGTAGAAAAGGAGGCAGTTGCTGTTTGTTGTGTGATTCAGAACTTCGGGCAGTGTCTTCAGTAAGCATTTGCGCGCATTGCGTTTTGCCGCTATCTCGTGCAACGCGCTCCTCGCGTAAGTGCATGTTCACTGATGTTTCCTCGAAAATAGCCTTGATGATTCCATCTGTTTCTCGGTTCTTGCACTGGGGAGTGGCAAGTTCGCGCGGAGCGAGGAAGTGTTATTTTATTTGTTCGCGCCTCGAGGTTTCTGAGGAGTTTGCCTTGGCAGGCTGCTCGCGGAAGCGCACCGAGGTGTACTGTATGTGGATGAGATTAATCTTCTTGATGACGGCATTAGTAACCTGCTGTTGAATGTGCTCGCGGAGGGCGTGAATGTGGTGGAGCGCGAGGGTCTGTCCGTCCGACACCCTTGCCGGCCTCTTATGATCGCCACCTACAATCCCGAAGAGGGCGAGCTGCGCGATCACCTCGTCGATCGCATCGCAATCTCCCTTAGTGCAGATATCACGTTGGGGCTTGACGACCGCGTAGACGCCGTCAACGCAGCCACTAACTTCCAGGTACCCGCTTTTTGTTCTCTCTGCTCGGGACACAGCACCACACTGAGCGTATTCGCTGGCCGCCTGCATCACCTTGCGACTCGTCCAGCTGGTGCTGTACCGTGCCAAAACTGTAGTCATTTCCGCGGAGCCGGTGAAAACTTCGTATAAACTGGGCCTTAGGTTTGGTTCGTGTTTCTCGCGGCACGTGGAGAGTTTCACTCTTTTCGGCACGCGGCTTCCTCGGAGCTTTGGACGCCGAAAGGGCCCACCGGGTTTCCGAATCTCACCGAGAGTGTTGTGTTGCCCGGGCGCAGAACAAGCCGAGGGACGTGGTAGCCGAGGCTTTGGAGCAAACGGATGGGGCGCGTGGGCAAATTCTGTTTGCTCGGGAATGGCTGGAGGAGGTGGAAATCAAGCCAGCTCAGGTGAAGTATTTGGTCAACGAGGCGATGCGCGGCGGTGTTGAAGGTCACCGCGCGGAGCTCTTCGCGGTACGTGTAGCAATGGCACACGCGGCTTTGGACGGTCGCGACTCGTGTATCGCTGAGGACTTGAAGAAGGCTGTGGAGTTGGTCATCATTCCCCGTGCGACCATAATGAATATGCCTGACGAGGATGAACCGCCACCACCCCCGCCACCTCCCCCACCCCCGCCAGAGGACCAGGTTTGCTCACCCACGAGTTTTCCCTGATGCTTGTTGTGACGACAGTTTTCCTGTTGCCGGTCGCTCGCTGCAGCGTAGGGCCTCGAGGAGCCGCCGAGGCTCCCTAGCGGGATTCTTTGTATCTTGAAACTTCTGCGCTGGTGTTCCACACGTGGAGACGCTACTCCTATTTTCGGAACTTAGGTCTCGTTTTTTAGCCGGGCCTTGGATTGTTTCTCAAGCTTGTGTGGCACTCGGCTTGCTGGTGGACTAAATCTTGAGAGCCGCAGATGGAAGACGACGAAGACCAGGACCAGGAGGAAGACCCCGACCAGGTATTTTGCAAACAGACCCGGCCCCTGCGGCTTGGATCGTTAAATCGTTTTTTTCTTTTGACTGTGGAACACCGCCGCTCCATCGTCGATCTCACAACAGCTTCCAACCCTCTCGCTTTGGCGCTGAGAGTCTTCCCAAGATGCCTCTGGGACGCGAAAGCCTCTCAGAGGGCGTGGCACTTACCCGAGCGCTTCTGGTCGGTACACAGTCCTCCTCAGAAACTGTGCGGTCGTTGCAGGAAGAGGAGGAGGATGAAGAGCAGCAGTCTGATGAGCTCCCGGAGGAATTCATGTTCGACCCTGACGGCGCTCTCTTAGATCCCGAGTTGCTCTTCTTCGCATCACAAGCCCAAAATCGACAAGGCAAAACCGGCCGCGCGAAGAATATCATTTTCAGGTACAGACTTATCTTGCCGGGTTGAACTTCGGTGTGCGCAACCGGTCTGTTGGTGTTTTTCTCAGCACGCGCCCTCATTGCTTCTGTCATACTGATCCCGTCGTTTGCCTCTCTGTTGCAGCGAGGATCGGGGACGCTACGTGAAACCTATGTTGCCTAAGGGCCCTGTGAAACGCCTGGCTGTGGATGCCACCCTGCGCGCTGCTGCGCCCTACCAGAGAATTCGGCGCGCCCGGGCCGAAGAAAACGGCGCCAAGCCGCGCCCCGTGTATGTAGAGAAAGGAGACATGCGCTCCAAGCGCCTGGCACGCAAGGTGCGGCCTCTGGACAGCCCTGTCACTGCTAGCTAGTCTGGAGACATCAGAGTTTCACTGCGCTGGTCCTCTGTGCTTGTCGATGTTGGAGTGAGGTAGGTGCAGCTCACAAGTAGTCTAGGTCACTCCTGGCTGCGGGTGAGGGAGTGAAGGGGGAAAACTGCTGATGTGGCTGGGAAGCTTGCAAGTGCCCTTTGTTTGGCCCGTGGGGTTTTCTGATTATTTCTAATGTGACTGCCAGAAGGTTGCCAAGGTGCATTTTTGAGGTTGCAATGTCTGTCACAGGCCGGTGCACTAGTAGTCTTCTTGGTGGACGCCTCCGGCAGTATGGCGTTGAATCGTATGCAGTCTGCCAAGGGCGCTGCCCTTCGCCTCCTCAACGAGAGCTACCAGAGCCGTGACCAGGTATATTCCGAGAGGCCTTGGCCCCCCAAGAATGGCTGCTGCTGCTGCCGCGTTGCAGTCTTCTACTACAGCAAGCTGAGAATACTGAAAACTGCTGGAAGGTGCCCGTTTGTTTTCGGGCACCTAACTTGTTGCTGAACTTATGGGATGGTCATTTTAAGACTCCAGATGGTTTAGCTATTGGTTACTAACGAATTCCAGCAGTTTATTTGGTGTTGAGGCATACAAGCTGTGCTAGAGGCTACAATACAGTCTGTGACATGGGAGGAGTGTGGCCAATTCAGGTGTCCATCATTCCCTTCCGAGGCGATGCCGCAGAGGTGCTCTTGCCTCCCTCACGGTCTATTTCCATGGCGCGGGCTCGCCTCGACCGCCTCCCCTGCGGTGGTGGGTCCCCACTTGCACACGGGCTCCAGATTGCCGCACGCACTGGACTGAACGCACAGGCGAGCGGAGATGTGGGCCGTGTGATGGTGGTGCTGCTCACGGACGGTCGCGCCAATGTGCCTCTCGCAAGGTGTGTATGCCACTTGTAATGTATTTGCACTCGTTGGCCGTGAGCTGCCCTGTGTGCTGGGGCGACACCCCGGGAGGTTGTGGAAGAAGTTGGAGACTCAGAAGGCGTCCATTGAGTGTTGCGCATATGTGGATTTTTCCAGGTCCACTGCAGAGCTCGGCACCGACCTCAGTGAAATCCCGAAACAAACCCAAGATGAAATCAACGACGAGGTGAAGGAGACGGCAGCGAGGTTGGGTGCTGCAGGGATTTCCTTGTTGGTTATTGACACAGAAAATAAATTTGTGTCATCTGGGTTTGCAGAAAAGATTGCCCAGGCTGCAAGTGGCAAATACTATTACCTGCCCAATGCCACTGATCAAGTGATCTCCGCCGCCACCCAAGAGGCTATGTCTGAATTTAGGGGATAGATAGGGTTAGCCATTCTGCCATTTGGAGTAGCAAATTGAGAAGGCTTGGAAGAGCCTCTCACCAGTAACGTCTATCCAGATCTGTGTTGCTTGGAAGTCTCTGTGCTCAAAAGTAGTTTCATTGGCCACAATATAAACGAATTCACAACTAATTCTAATTATAATAGTTATCAATCATCTCGAGAGCTTTATGCCCCAGTGGATGGTATTTCTTTGATAGATTTTCTAGATGTGCACTCAGGAAATATGTAAATGCCATGAACATGAAAGATGTATCATTGTTGTGACTGGCCTGTGGCAACAGTGGTTGCATCCTACATATGCCTTGCTGCATACACCTCTTACAATTCAATGTGAAATCTTGAATCTCTCAATGAAATTGGTGAGAATGGAGGATGTTGAAGTCTGTTACTGATTCATTACAAAAAACACTGAGATTTGCGTAGCGTGGATGATCACATATGTGTTTTGTGCAAAACATTCGATGGGAAGTTTTACTTGGAAAAGAAACTAAATTGTTTTGCGCATGCATGGGCAAAAAATTAAGCATACTTTTGGAAGTATGCAAAAATTGTGTAAAACAGTGCAATGGGTTGCACCTGGCCCCGCAACGCTGCCTAACTTCGTGCAATTCCATCTTAAGTGGATGTGAGCGTTTTTATTGGTTCAACATCTTAACTCCGCTGACCTGGCACAGGCGCTCAATGTGGAGCTTCATTTTACCTCAGAATGCACTCCGTCTTACAAATTCTAGAAATAACAGTTCCATTCTTGAAGACGACGACACAAGATTCCGTGGACGGGTAATCGACGAATGTTGCTCGTTCGGATTGCATCACGATTGCAGTATTGGTTTATTCTCAATTAATACGGGATCCATATTAACTGTTCCAATGACGGGGAAAATGCGAATCGTTACTTCTTGCTCTCGGAGGTAAAATATTCCTGTCCATCTTAATTTCAGATGAAGCCCATCTTAATATGCGAACTGGACATCGCAGCAACGTTGGCCGAACAACTTAAAGTTAAGACGGAATGGCACGGAATAAGGCAGTGCGGGGTGATGTGATGTTTGCATGTACAAACATGTATATCCCCACCCCTTGAACCGGTTCATTACACTCTCTGTGGAGCCAGTCCTTTGTGGAGGTCCTCTGCGATGTGTTCTGGCGGGTTGAACGCATTGCGCCACTAGGAGTCGCAAAGTACCGTAGCCCGGCCACGCCGATCCTTTTGCCCCAATTGCAACGTCCCTCGGGTACGGTACTGCGAGTAGTAGTTTCTCACCGAGATTTTTGTGCACATCCAGCAGTGAGGCAACGGCCTCTATATTTACCCTCATAGCTTTGTGTGCGGCAACCATAATTTCTCCACGGAGTGTCCCGTAGTTCTGCAGGTTATGTTTCTTTGCCGCATTGCCTCTTTGCTGGAGTATCTAGTCAGGCGCATTACCGTCTCGTTCTCGAAGGTGTCATTCACGGTTATGCCATGGTCCATTTTGAGGGTGAGCCTGTGCGCTCCCTGCCTCCCTGTCGTCGGTTGATTTTCCAAGCCCCCCCACCGTATCTGCGTACCTACCGTATTGTAGAGCTTCCTTGTTTTGCTGGTGCTGAGCACTCCGATGACCCCCCCCCCCGGTTCCGCCCTCAACGGCGTGTAACCTGTCCCTGTAACATATTTTCTGGGACCCGCGATTGCATGCTATTATAAGCTATTGCTAACCCAACTCTTACCAAGGGAATGCCCACAACTCTACGATGCTCACACGGTATTGCACGGAGTATCGTAGCTTGTTCATGATGATTTTCCCTTTTTGGAAATATGTGATCGCACTCCTCCGTTGTATCGGAGTGTTTGTTTTCTATACAATTCATGTCAACACTTCTCTAACTTGCTTGGTGTACGTTGTTTCGTAATGCAATTAGTGCCATTAAAATCAATACCTCGCACTTTAAGCCACTAAGCAACACTATTAATATATAATATGTGTGGGTAAAGTAATATACTATACCTGGGATCTCACATATGTTGACATATCGTATGCAACTAGAATATTTGCCAGATAATTAGACGACTGGATACAAATGTGAAAATATATGTTATTTTATGAGCTTGATTAAGGGTGCATGGGACACTATCATCAACTAATTGTGTGCATCTTTTTCTGCTGAACGCGACTGGTATATCATTTAGCGGAGTCTGTATTTCAACCCCTCCGTGCAAATCTAAAGCTCGCCGCTCTGCTACTCAAGCATTGTGGTAGCTTTTGCCAAAAGTCTGTAAAGAAATGTGGTACGCCACAGCAGTAAACGTTTTGTTGGTTTGGAACATAACTTAATTAGGATGCAAGAAAGGTTATTCTTCTGTATGCAAACTGGCTGGTTTAGAACAAAGGCAGATCGAGACGTTGAAATCCTTACGTTAGGGAGTTAACACCTTAGGTCTCAAGCCCAGAAGTCAATCTTAGCCATGTTGCAGTTATTTATTTGCCACAGCTGTTCAAAATCTTGCATTTGACGGCTAAGCGAGCTTTCAAATTCTCTAGACCCACCGGCCTCCATCAACGAAACGTCCTTCTATGTGAGTGGCTTACGCAATAGTAGAAACTCTTCAACCCCGCGACAGGAGATTTGTCGAAACTGTGCGGTAATGATTCGTAACCTTTCATTATGCTTCTGCGATAGTATCCACCTGAATAACTTGAGAAAACGCTCACAGTCAAAAAAGTTGAGCGCATCTCTCATATCCAATTCTCGTCCTTCAATCCACTTGAACACCTTCTTAATGCCCTCCTTGAACGCCAGCAAATTGCCAGCTTCATAGGCTTCATAATAGTCTTCATTCAACGTCATCTTTGGCGAGTCCGCTATAAAGGCGTCAGAAACGCGTTCAGGAAGCATGCTCACGCCAATAAGGATTCTACGCATATGTTCGCCGTCGGCCGCGGAACCTTGAAGCCACCTTAAATACTTTTGTATGCCACAACCTGGCGAGGGATAGCACCGGGGCGCATCCCACAATCGTGAAGACTCTTTAAGCTGCACATGCCAATATTTTCCCGTGCCTTGCACGTCGAGGAGCTCTGGCGAGCTCACTGAACAACATTTGAGAAGACCCAGAGATTCTAGATACCACTCACGGAACTTGCCATTCGGCATACCGCGAAAGCAGGAGGTCACAGTTGAGCACGTCAAAGCAAGACTAGCGGCGTCTCTCCCGTAAAATTTGAAATATATTTGGTATATACAGTTGTCCGGGAGTTTTAGAATCGAAAGATGTAAGTCATCGGAGCCCGCAGGTAGCCGGGCGTCATCGGCATTCTCCAACAACACAGTTCTCATGATATCCCGGAGATATCGCGGACATAACGCTACAATAATATCTGGGAAGCCCTCCCGCGGTTCCTTTGTACCGCAGATCAGGGTTGAGGACATGCCAGTTTAGAGCTCGAATACGAATGGTCGAGGGGCAGGCGAAGTTGAGCAACCGCCCGACCGGACGAGGACGAACCGTCACGGCGTGACACGATTGACGATCGGAAGTGAGGAGTCCGTGCGTTTCATTATGCATACTCGATGGATACCTCATATCGATATGCCAACTATCAACACTTATAGATAAAAACGGGGAGAAGTCGTGGAATATTGATCGGAATCGGTCACCAAAGTATGTGACACAGTAGTATCGGAGTTCGGAGAGCATCTACATGACCTAGCGGATCGACGTATATGCTCGGTTTAAGACGAAACGCAATATTGGGGGAGAAATTACAGCATGATCAGCTGGGGGTAAGCACCCCCACGGGACGTCCTAATCGTGAAAACGTGACCCATTCATCCGGGAAAATGCATGATGTTGTGACAACGTTGATAAGTGTCGCTCAACATTAACGTTGTCTCTACGAGGCTTACACCCAAGCACGTTGATACGACGAGGTCGTTGTCCTACGTTGGATCATTGTTGTCGTTGGCACAACGTTGTACGACGACCTCGATGGGGCAACGAGGCCTGCCGACAACGACGTTGTATCGTCGCTGTGCGACATCAACGTTGTCTCTACGAGGTTTACACCCAACCACGTTGATACGACGAGGGCGTTGTCCTACGTTGGATCATTGTTGTCGTTGGCACAACGTTGCACGACGACCTCGTTGGGGCAACGAGGCCTGCCGACAACGACGTTGTATCGTCGTTGTGCAACATCAACGTTGTCTCTACGAGGTTTACACCCAACCACGTTGATACGATGAGGGTGTCGTCCCTACGTTGAAACAACGTCATCATTGGCACGACATGGTACAACGACGTCATCGGGGCAACGAAGCCTGGCTACATCAACGTTGTATCGTCGTTGTTCGACAACCACGTGGTTTCTATGAGGTCTACCCCCAACCACGTTGATACACGAGGGTGTCGTCCCCACGTTGGGACGTCGTGGTTATTCTTGCCAGGTAGCAAGTCCGCACACACACTGTACAATCAACAACACAAGTGGGACAAGCAATATTATATTCAAAGAAATATTGATTTACCGGCTGCCATGATGTGTTCCAGTACTACTGGTCCCTCTAGGTCTCCTAGCTAGGCATCATGCAGGGGTCCCACGTCTCCGTGTCTCTGTACCGAAGCATTCACTGTCTCAGGTCTCTATCTCTCTATCTCACATCTAGCCAGGTGTCAGAAATGTGGCTCTCTGCAGTGGTGACACAAGGAAGCGTCTGAGCAGCTGCTACGCGGTTGCGGGGCTCCAGCTCGGCTCCAGCAAGGCTTCAGCCAAGACCTGGGGGGCAAAGAAGCTTCCTCTCACCCAAACCCCACCACGCTCAAACCCCAGAGCCACACAACAGGACCAGGGAGGGATGGCGGGAGAAAAAAAAGCTGAACCGTACTTATATTAGTAAGCTTCTGTGAGCGAGGCATGTGTGTGAGGGGAGTGCTGCGCTACCGTGGTATCAACTATATAAGTGTGGGTTGGGAGCTAGATGCTGCGTGTAGCTAATGTGAGTGATGGCAGCGGCTCGCTCGCTGCCATAAGAAGCAACTACATGTGTGACATCAATGCATAATATGCAAGTGAGTGTAGGAATCACTGTGTGTGGTTTGGCAGCGAGTTGCCGTGAGCAGGGCATGCGTGATGTGACGGCAGCGCGGCGCGGTCGTGATATAGCAATACGTGTGGGTCACCAGCTAGTTGACGCATACACGCCATGCGAGTGGCGGCAGCGTGGTGTTGATGTGATCAAGAAATGGGCGTGCCGCAGCGATCGGCTTTGAGCAGGGCATTTCATATTACATGCAGATTAGTCAAAAAAGCACTATATACTGAGATTATCATGGATGCTGTGTCGATGCGGATTGTGTGGAACGTATCTACTTATGTAATGTGCGGCATGTAAATGAGATGGTTGGATGAGAATCGATGTTTGTATGCAACGCGTTATTATTTATTTTGCTTGTTGATAGTGATGCGATGGTCATCGCGTCAATATAATTGAGGTATATAGGTATACCAAATAGGTCAGCATATATATTTCTTTCGGGACGCTCTTCTTTTGCGGCATGTCTACGTACGCGGAGTCGATAATGTGATGATGCAACACGTCTATTGTTTATGTTTTTAGCACGATGCGTGCAACGACCATTAGTTAAAGTCGAACCTTAAAGGTGGGTGATTACTGTATCCTTGCAACCCGAACATGTGATACAGTGTCAGTATTCTTGCAAAATGTTTCGAATCCCAGCAATCCGACAATTAAGCGCCATCAGCTCGAAGCCTTTTACTAATATTCAAAATCGTTTGTGTGGACGAAATATTGATTGATCGACTGACATCCGTCCGACGATGATGGTATTTATTGCCGCTATTCATTGATCGACTGGCAGCGGTCCGATGATCATACCGCCATTTCAAGTACGGCACACCATTTATGGATAATCAAAGATTGAAAGAATCGTGCACATTACAACATCTCACGTAATAGGTTCAGCAGGAGACCATCACCAATTTAAGTAGGGAAAGTATAGTATATACGTCTACTATACTCCCCCCTGATTTAAGTAAATCGGGTAATAAATTCAAGGGAGCCTCGCCAGAGCGCGATATACTAATATACTGTGATTGTATGTAAATTCAAATGGTACAGGTCCGACACGAATATTCTGCGCGTAGCAATTTGAGCTTTTGAAGTAATGTATGACACATATTCGCAATGATGCATTATTTGCTAATAACATATATATCAACATGATCAGGTGCAACTCGCGCTCACATAATGTACGTCAAGAGTGCATGTAAGCCAAACTAAAAAATTGCCTTCTAGTGAGATGTTCACATGCATTCTTCCAGTCCCGCCTCCAAAGAGAGGGTGGGAATAATGCGTACTAGCTTTGCTAAAATATAATGTGTGCCACCAACCTACAGCAGTAATCACTCACTTTTAAGAAAACCCGACGTTAAGAAACCACCGCGTTTGGGGTACCCAACTCGATGAGTACGGTGGCTAGCTTTTCTCTCGACAGTGTTAAGAAATAAGAGAATACAAAGGTTAAGAAAAAAATGGGGTACCGGGTACCCAACTCGATGAGTACGGCTGGCTGGCCCGAAATCCCTGCTTTCTTAAATATGGGCGATTACTGTACTTCTCCTTCAACGCCAACCGGAGCTTGCTCAATTGGAAATCGCGTTGCGGTCATATTTGCAACAAGAAACAAACTCGGTAATCTTTATTCGCATCTCCTTATCATTTGAAAATATGCATGTCCTCATCCGAGCTGCATCCCACTACTATACACAGCTTTGTTGAGAAAAGTATTGGGATAACGAAAAGTTCATTGTCGCCGATGACCCTTGAAATGCATCGATAGTAATCACATAATGTTGTTTTTGGTTGACGGCTGAGTGGTGAGAGTGCATGAGGGTATATAGGGCTAGCATAATTGATGACTAATTGATGTTATGATGGGTAATGTGATGGCTGCTAATCGATGCAAGGTGAATCGCGAAGCAGATTGCGATCGGTGCTTGACAAATTTTGAATGTTGTGTATAAGAGGTGCCCTGAGTACGGATATATCTCATTCCATAATCCAACGAAGGTGCCAAGGTGACCAAGTAAGCCGTATCGCATACTCTACATTCATGACGATAGGGATATTGTTGTAGTATATGCCATCAAGATGGTACACCTTTAAATGCCTCACTTTATCCTACGAATATGTAGATTGAATTACCGATATTTGGACAATTGTTGTAGGCAACACTGCCCCATATTACAGTTAGGCAGATCATTCAAAGGAAGACTGCTATGGCTATACCAATCGGATGGACAACTGATGGCGATGGGAAGCGTGCATCTGCGGTGACGATTCGCCCACACCGATCAGAAGCCGTCGAGATATATTTTGGAGAAGCACAACCGTCTGAGTACATGGAAACATCTTTGCTCTTTGTGTGCACCGATATGCAGAACAACAACGAACACACATTATTGTTTGGCAGATGGTACAAGCGCATAGATGCCAGAGATGCAACTCATAGCCAACAACTCATATGGCAAGAACCCATTGCCAACCGTAGAAGGGTACATGGCAATGATGACACATATGCGACCGTGTATCCCAGCAACGGCAGTGCTGCGCAAAGTGTGTATCATTCCAAAATTTAAGATGAAGCGAGAACTGCCATGTGACGACGAAGACTCGCAAGCTGACACCTTTTACGTTCAGAGATGGATCAAGTGCTAACGTTGGTGTCTGTTTTCTAATCAGAATCAACTTGGAAATAACATTGGCTTATTATTCATAGCTCCCTACCAATAGTCCATGGACGGTGTGTTGCCTCGTTGTGATATATGTTGTAAACATGTAGTAATCATTCTCTTACAAAATTATATTGCTAAGAGTAAACTGTCGTTTGGATCGGATGAATCAATGTTAACCATATTGTCTATTCTGCGAAAGGCGGGTTAACCCGCCGTAACAACGTGTTACGGCGGGTTACCAATACCTAGGCATTTCTACGATATCGCGCTCGTAATCGACTTCGGGCAAAAAGTACGAACAACAGGCGTTTATCAACCCTCAAAATTACCCAAAAAACGTTGCGAGAACTCTTGACACTTTGGTCTGACGATTGGTAATCGAGTTCGGGCAAAAAGTAGGAACAATAGGCGTTTATTAACCCTCAAAATTACCCAAAAAAAGTTGGCAGAGCTCCAGACACTTTGGGCTGAGGATTGGTCTATACCGATAGGGAAGTGCTCTAGATCGAAACTTAAGGTCACAACACATAAAACTTCCTTGAAATATTGTCACTTAGTGCCTTGGGACCACCACGTAGCCTACGCGGAGCAACAATGAACGAAGTTAGGGGTTAACCCGCCGTAATTTTTGGACCAACCCGCCCTAACTTTGAACGCCATTTCAGCCCGGTGTACCCATCCAAGTAGCAGAAATTAAAGTTTCCACACACAAAACTAACAACAATAAACATTGCCAAGCATGGGTTTTATGCGATATCTCGAATTATTATGGATGTACGAGTGCTCGAATATCGCTCTTGGGTATTGTTAACCCGCCCTAGAATTAGTAGAATAGACAATATATCACACCACAAATTGCTGTGTGCCTTTGTCAAAGCCTTTTGGTCCTGAAGCATTTG
Source organism: Cymbomonas tetramitiformis (assembly GCA_001247695.2). Classification (NCBI taxonomy): domain Eukaryota; kingdom Viridiplantae; phylum Chlorophyta; class Pyramimonadophyceae; order Pyramimonadales; family Pyramimonadaceae; genus Cymbomonas; species Cymbomonas tetramitiformis. Next base: position 24,412 of record LGRX02000779.1, read on the forward strand.
GTTTACAGTGCTGACATTATTGCTTTTTTAATTAAATGACTATTTCTGAAAAATGTTGGAGAGAAGATAAGGTCAAAAATATATATATTCATTTGACTGAAGCCCTGTATAAAGAAAAGGATAAAGTCACAAATGATTTATCAAAATCTTGATGTACGAATGTGGCAAAGATAAAGAATAAACTGAATATATATTTCGATTATTCTCTTGTCCACTTCAAGGTATGTCTTACGCGAGGTCGACTTTACACAAAACTTCTGATTTTCTAGATCGTGAGATATAAGCGATTCAAGTTTCCGCTTATGTATGGTTAAGTATGGGGGATAACTGAGCGGTATCGACCATAACTTTTCAATGCCTGGGTCAATTGCATACCTGGAGTACGCAATATGTTTAGATTGCTTTGAGCGACATGTTTATCGAATAAAAGTATTTTCGGAAGTTTTGTGTAAAGTCGACCTTGCGTAAGACATACCTTGACTTGTGTGATAACGATAAAGGTAAAGTAGAAAAATAATATAAGATCACCGTTGCCCGCATATAAACCTGTAACCTCAAGCACAGCTCATCAAGCAATTGCGCCCATCGAGTAACAACGAGAAGCCACGCATCACCCCTACGTTTCTAGACGGGTTCAGTACACGTGTTGAACACGTATTGGAGGCATATTGGAGGCATATTGAAGACGGTATGCTAATATCTGGACATTCCAATACACGTGTAACATATTGGCCAAACTATTGAGCCGCGATCAGCCTGGACACAGCGAAAATGAGTATGCTAGCATGGGCACCCAAATGGTGTCAGACTCACCCACTAGCACTTGGTATCATCTAAGGAAGGGTCTAGCGTTATGGGGACAAGTTTTCACGGCATTTGGACGCGTATCGCAGAAGTCGGTTCTGGGGGGCTTTATGAATTGGGGCGCCGATGTATTGAAATAAGGCAAAACGATTGGAGGGGTGTTCAATATGTCTGCAACCGCCTGCAACACACGTATTGAACATGTGTTGTACACATGTTGAAACATTCACGCATAAGAAGGAATCGTTCAATACATGTGCAACATGTCTACAATCAGATGAATCATTCAACACGTTTGCAATATATGTGTTGAACACATATTGAAACATTCACTCGTGCAGAATAGGAAGCGCCTTTTTTGTGTCGCGAGGTGTATTTTTTTTGTCGTGTCGCAAACAGATCCGATTATACTCAACATTATACACCGACGGTTCGCAGCTTTTTCAAAAAAAAGCTGCAAGGTCCTGCGTTTCCCTTATAGGAGCGAAACAGGTTTTCCTGGAAAAAGTGACATCGACGCACACGATACTACCAGAACTGTCCACCTTTGGGGCCCTTTTTTACGGAAACAGTGTGATTTCCCTGTCAGATCGGGAGTAACCGCCCATATATAATTATATTGCAGTCCACACCGGTCACCTTAAGATGGCAAGCAGGAGAGTTATACAAATCGGTGGAGCATTGCCGCCAATCAGAGACGCATAGAATATTCCTGGGCGTAGTATCGAATTATGGATATTCATGCAGAAGTTATCAGCGCGACAGATTTCAGATGGCGTATAAAAGATATTTCCGACTGATCGCCAATCAGAGGAGCCATGAGATTAGATAAACTCCATGAATATGGGTCACACGCGAAATACCATAAGCTGACTGTGCACGTACAAGGAGCACGTTTTTTTGTATAATTATAGAAGGCGCACGTGCTACAGATTTCAGGGTGTTTTACATGAGATGTTTTGGACTGATCGCCCATAACCGCCAATAAGAAGTGCGAGCGCCTGAGATAGGCACCATGAATATGGGACGACAAGGGAAAGGGATCACACGACAAAAACGAGATGGTTTTGCAGACGATGGATAAGCCAATCAGCGACGCGATCAGTTTCGATTTATATATTGGTAAATTAAAAAACTGCACCACAAAAAGCCCTTAAGTGTGGCTCCCTTGCGACAAATGCGATGCGACTGGTTCCAGACTTTCGCAACATGCTGACATGGCATGGGTTTGCGACACGACAAAAAAAATTCACCTGGCAGACATGCTGACATGGCATGGGGGAACAATGGAATCCCACTGTGTGACTACATGACATGGCAACGCATGTCATGTCATGGCGAAATCGGTTCACCGGTGAGACCCACGCGGGCCGCGGCTGGCTGATTTCACATATGAGATATCTCGATGTTGACTCTCACATTCATTCTTGACCCTTTCGTTTAGCGGCGCACCTCACAATGTTTTTTGCTGTGCCCTGCTTTGTACTGCTGCATGTATTTTTTCCCTTCATACTAACTAATTTCCGGTATATCCTAACATCCTTGCAGAGTTGTGTTTCATTGTTCTACAGGTCGCGTTCGTTTTTGCTATATGTGTGACGCCCCCAGCAACATTCGGGTATTGCTGGCGGCATTCTTGTAGGCCGGCTGACGGGCTGTGCCGCTGCCCGTCGTTTTGATGTTGTCGCAAGCATTCACTGACTGATATTTTGCAGGAATTTACTTTTGGTTTTCGAGCTTCTGTTTTGTATTCGTTCTGTTTCTCCTGTGGTGAGTCTATTTTTCGAGGGCGATGTCTGCACAGTTTGTGCAGCGTGGGTTCGAGCCCCACCTCTCTCACTGACTTTTCCCTCCGTAATTTTGCAGGATACTTTTCACGTTTTCCTGTTTCGCCGCACTCCTGCACGTTTGTTTCGCATTCCTGAACGCCTGTTTCGCATTCCTGAACGCCTGTTTCGCATGTGTGCTGTTGGTCGTTGCGTGTACGTTTGGTTTTGTTATTCATTTTATTTCTGACCTGTTTGCGATTACCGTGTGCAGGTATTTCAAATATCTCATGCTCGTTGGCGAGACGCATGTTACGGTGTGGAAATTGTGAAGAGTGTTGAATTATTTTGCTTATTGGCTTCCAATGCGTATTTGCCTGCGTGTTTTTGTGATGATTGCAATATTTTTTCACTTCGTTCTGACGTTTTCGCATTCGCTGTGTGCAGGTAATTCAGGTTCACCTTTATCGCTGGCGAATTGCATGTTGCTGTATCCAGCAACCTGCTTAGCCTTTAGATTTTAGAACTTAGAAGTCAATCTTTTATAGGATTTGTTTTGTTTGTACCTGACTTAATAACAGTATGCACTGCACATTTATTGTTAAGATGTATAAGCATAGTTATGTAATTAAAATAGAGTAGAAAATAGTGCATGCTGTGCTAACGTGAGCACATTTCCCTGCCAATTGTTAGTTAATTTGCATATGCTAGCTTGTCAAATTGTTTCTTTTCTTCCGTAAACTGTGATATGGTATACTCCATAATCTTTTGTATAAGTTTTGTAGATTCAGTTCAAAAATATAGTCTTCTTTGTGTCGCTGCGACAATAATCAGCCCCGGACTCACTGTTTGTCGCACTGCGACAATAATGAGTCCCGTACTCACTTTTGTCGTCCCAGAATATAATTGATATGTCGCATGGTGCGACAAAAATAAAAGATCATGCGACACAAGTGAAGTGCTACCGTGCAGAATATCTTTAATACATGTGCAATATGTCTACAATCAGAGTGAATTATGCAACACATGACTGCACCCTACATTCTGGGAAAATCAGAAGACGTCTAGAAGACGTCTTCTGAACGTCTTATAGACGTCTTCGTAGACATGATGTCTTCTGGTTTCCAGAAGACGTCTTCGGGGTGGAAACGTCTTGTGGAAACCAGAAGACACTCTTCGGGGAAGACGTGCCGAAGATGTGCGGAATGTCTTCCGGGTTTCGGAAGACATCTTCCCGGAAGACATGCAAAGGGCAGTCTTCCCGGAAGATACACGGAAGATGTTCCGAATGTCTTCTGGGCCAGAATACATTCTGACATGTGTTATCGACACATATGTGATGATTATGCAATTTGGCCACATAGCTACTTCATACCACACGTACACTAGTCGCGTAATCACAGAAGACATTCAGAAGGCGCAGGGAAGACATGCGGAAGACATTCCAGGTATCTTCCTAACAGAAACCAGGGTTGTCGTCATGCTCTGTTGCTATGATACATAATATACGGCTAAGTTAATTGATAGGTCTATCTACACATACATGTACGATTGCATATATTCAACATACAGACCACTAAGTACGATGCCCGGCGTATTATCATGATCGCCTCTTGCGTCTTGCACCTTTCGGTCGTGAACCATCATCGTCGATGCACTCGAAAAAGTCAGCCTTTAAATCAAATACCACCGCCGTCTTCATCACAGGATGTTTCTTGATTACAACTTGGTGCTCAATTTGAGCCGCCAGGATGAATGGATCAGTAGTGTCCCAAGGTGTCTCGGGATCATCCGGGTCGTATGTGTACACCACCTTTGCGGTATTGTCCGGCCCGTACTTCGAGTTTAGCTTGGCAAACCGTTTTGTCGTCGCTTGGTTGAATTCAGGGGTAAAGGGGTAAGACCCCCCTGCTGCTCACATATTGCATAATACTTACAGTATAGCTGCAATACGTATCTGGTATATTACAGGTATATCAAATGTGTACAGAGGCACTACTATGCGTCATCACACTTTCTGCAGTACCACATTCCAGTGGGGATGTCGGTGAGCCCTGCGCATCGCACGTGCATAGCCTCTTTGCAGCCTGCCCTCTCACACAGAAGGAGCTCGCCACCGACTCTACACTTCCCGCATGTGTCAAAGTGACCATCACTACCTACGGGCCTATCAACGAGTGCAAGTTTCTCCATATTGCGGTCGCTCGTATCAAGTATCACCGCTGAATCCATGCAGGGGTGTTTGACTATCACTACAGTACTTGCGCTTGGACTTGATTGGCCAGTAGGTAGGGCTCTCGGTGGTCCATAGTGTACTTGGAGGTTTCCCATGGGTTGAAGGTGTAGTAAGCCTTGGACACCTTGTCCACGCCGAGGATGGAGTTCTTCAGCTTGAAGCTTGCGATCTGAGCTTCCGTGGGCACGGGTAGCCAATCACACTTTAAAAAAGTGTAGAGCACACCGCCAATGGTAACCCGCAGAATGGCGTTGATGATACCATACCTGCGCACGAAATGTTCAATGTTTTTGTAATATACGTACAACATATCCCTAGTATGTTGGGGACGTATTGCATGTATGTTGCAGAGATATACGAAAAGGCAAAGAAGCATGCAAACTGGTGGTTGAGGTCGTACCTGTCCTCCCACTCGTCATCGGCATCGGCATCATCCTTGGGGAAGGATGCGCGGACGAAACACTGGGCTGTCACTTTCCCTTTGTCCCCGTCTCTAGTGCGATAGAAGACACCGCCGATGTTCACCTTGTTGTACTTGGAACACATGGGTTCGGGACCCATCATGAGCGACTTCTCGTGATAAGCCGTGTATTGACGACCAAGCCATCCTTCAGGGTCCTCCAATGGACCGAACGCGATCGCGGGCACAACACCCACCTCTTGTCGGTTCCGCAGTGCTTGTTTAGAGCGCGCGGCATTCTCCCTGTGATGACAACATATTCTTAGTATACTTACAATATATGATAAACATACAGAAACAAGTTGACAATATGTTGCAGGTATACTACAGATAGTACATGCGTGCGAGCTTGCAGGTTGCACCTCCGCCGGAACAGGTCGTACTCAACATGTTGTTGAAAAAGCTTTCGGTAAGCGGGAATACTCGCTCGCATCCAGCGGGTGAGTTGGTCAATCTCCAAGGACGTTAGCTCCAATGGCTTGCCCTTCTCCCCGAAGGTGGTGACCACGATGCCGGGAGTGGGGCCCGCCATCAAAGCCCGCGGGACACGGCCGGCAGTAGCTCTTTCTCGGTTCAAAAGCATGGTCAGGATGCCTCGTAGGGAGCGCAAGGTTTTCAACCTTAGATAGCCGTTCATGATGCTTGCCACGGGGAACGCATTGTTCTTCACCCACCTAGCTAGCTTGTCATTCATGGACTCGAAGGCATACATCCACCATTCACGCACAGGTCCGAATCGCAGGAGCAGATCGGCCCAGTGCCAGATTTTATGGGTGTTGATTGCAAGCCACTGTGGAGGACCATTCGCTTCCAAGTCCTCAAAGAAAAGTCTGGTCTGCTCTCTCAAATACTCCATATCCTGCACGTACGAATCAATACGTTTGTAACATATATTCAACATACCTGTGACATGTGGAACTCATATCACACCAACATTGAATACGTACCCGAGGTTCTATGGAATGCGCGGTGCATTCCCGTATGATGATAGTCAGTTTGGACACAATGTCCTGCAGCGCATTGTCGACTTCACCATCATCGCGAGGCCAAGAGGACAATACCGCCAACAACTTGGACTCGAAAGCCTTCAAAGCCTCATGCGCCTTGAGGTGCTTTGCGTATTTTGCGCCGTTGGAGGCGGTTGAGGTGCGCAACAAATGCTTATGCCCATCGCCCCACCGGGTGACTCCCCGCAACTCCTTCAAGAAGGCGAGTGCTGTTTACCGAGAACGTAAGGTGGTCGAAGCCTTCGGACGCGGTGGGATCCCCCATGGACCATTTGTCATTTTGTACACCTCATGCGGTTCCCCTGTCCGTGTTGCCGTATACCGTCAACACATGTATGACATATTGAACACAATTACAGAAATGTTGCACTAATACAAAACTCACCTTTCGAATTCTGCACCCACTCCGTTTGCCCCCATTCTGGGTGCAGGCCCTCCTCCTCGGCAAATTTGCGCGCGGCCTCGTTGAAATCCAGCCCAAGCAGCGTTGTTGCAAGCCTGTTTCCCAAGTTCATGATTTCGTGCATAGGATCATAGAGCCAATCCAACGCCAAGTTAAAGTACGACAACCTTGCGAATGCGGCGGGCAACTTGAATCCGGTGGCCGAGAAACGTTCCGCCATGTCCGCTTTCGACCAACCTGATTTGGAAAGTGCCTCGTGACTACATAAGAGGCGTGTAGTGGGGGCATATCCTTATTAAATACAATTATATTCCTTAAGTATCTTATGTATTTGCCAGGATTTCCCGGTATTTCGGAACGCCTCTTATGTAGTAGAGCCACCGGTCATCTACGGCAACACCACCTCAGTCGATCACTCAATATATTAGCTGTCCCATTCTGAGACCTTCATATATAGAAAATATATTTTCATATATCTCAGTTTGGGACACGTCATACTCTAGTCATACTCTAGTCATACACAAATCATACGCAAGTCATACTCAAGTCATACTCAAGTCATACTCGAGTCATACGCAAGTCATCTGATGTCGGCCTCAGATCAATATGTGTGAATTATATTGTCCCATTTCCAGAACTTCATATATAGAAAATATATTTTTATATATTTCACTTTGGGACACCATTTATCACGAGGCGATGTCAGCAAATTCTACGAGTGTTCCTTTTCTGTGAATGACAACAATTGCGATCGCAAACCGCAAATTTCATTTGTTTCAATTGTTTATTTTGCATATCACTGATTAGCATCAACGAAAGCAACAATTTCCAATTGTCGCCGTTCTACATATTTGCATTTCGCTTGTTGTCCCATTCTCAGATCTTTATATATAGAATAATATATTTTCCTTATTTCACTTTGGGACACTGTGGGTTAGATATTGTATACTTACGATTCATTTCACAATATTTGCGATTCATTTCACAATATTTGCGATTGTCGACATCTTCGGCAATTGCGATACAATATGCCGATCTGTGCCGATGCAAGCCGATATCATCTACTGTCCCAAACTGAGATGTTTGTATATAGAAAAACTTAATTTTGAATGTTCAAAATGGGACACCTGCGATTGTTGCCATTGTTCCCTGTGTTTCAATTTGATTTTCTGGAATTGTGGAATTCTGCGATATTGCAATTTGATTTTCTGGAATTCTGCGATATACATTCTGGAACTCTTGTCCCAAAATGAGATTTGCATATATAGAAAATCTTACTTTTTTATGTTCAAAATGGGACACAAAAAATTCTTCAACTACTGCTGCATTTCTATGAATTTCACAATGAAGCTTGCTTTCATACCTAGTATATCTGCGTCACCTACTAATTGTAAAGCAAACTGGTTACCTGGTTTAGTTATATACGTAAATTGGTTTAATACGTCAAGCCTGGAATCACTTTCGTTAAATTCCGTTTGCGGCCGAGTAACAGAAACTATATATTTTCTATCTGTGATTTCTGGAGCTGTGATTGGTAAGTTTGATGTATCAAATGTTATGTTCAGAATCTTTCCACCAGTAGCTATATCTGATGAAGTAAATGTCAAATCGAAGAAACAAATGAATTTTCCTGCGGGAATTTGCACAATTCTATTACCTGGAGCTCCACTTGTCAAAGCTGTAATGACTTGACAACCTTTGTAAGACAACTGTGTCGGCAATGTCAATCTTTCTAACGCTACGTTACGAGCACCAATAATATCACCTGACATATTGATTCTGAAAAAGTTATTTGTAGCTTGATCAGGTTTCTTTTCAAAATTTATAAAATATATCGATGACGCACTTGATATGTCTACACCGGCGGTATTTAAACCGATAAAAGAATTACCAGAAGTTTTTGTTCCAAATAAATCAATGTTTGTTCGATTATTTGCAGTGTTGTTTATCTCACCATTTACTCTTGCATTTCCATTGACTGATAAGCCTGAATTTGTATTTACTTGCAATTCATTCCCTGAGACGACCACCGTGGAATCATTAGTTCCATCCTTTATTTCTATTTGTGCAGTGCCTCCATTTGTTACGTTCTTTATTATTGGCATATTTATTATTGAACTGTCAGTGACATTTAGACCGACTAAGTTATTTATGAACACATCCCCCTGTGTTCTTTCAATGTTATTCCCACCCGGCATTTCGGTCCACTTGCTTGATCCACCAGCTGGAGCATTGCCATTAATCGTTGTACACGTTAGATTGGTGCAAACCAAGTCTTTTCCAAAACTAGACATATGTATATATTATATTATATTATATAATATTATCATCACAATTTAAATGTCGACTGTAAATAACATATAACTGCATTAGGAGATGTATGAGTGACAGTTTCCATACAACATCCAGCGACTCCGGTGGTTGTTGTTACTGCCGATGAATTGACGACACCGTTTGCTTGGACACCTAATATCTGGCCTTTTATATACGCACCATCAATACATTTCACAGAACAGAATCCAGAAACGAGCACAAAGCAAGATCCACCTGCCGTAGAATCTTGAACACATATCCCTAAAACTGCTACATTTGTATTTGTGGCTGTATTGGTTGCTGCATAAGGCTTGACTCCATTGATATTGGTACTTACATCATCAAATGAAACCACCGTTCCTGATGTTATGGTTGAGGCCGTTGTGTTCACCATAGTATACACTTGGCCTGTGAACGTGTTTGGTGATGTAGTCGTTCTGTATGAATTTGTGAGATTTGTCAATGGAATAGCATCGGTCGTTATTGAAGATGTGTTTGGTGTTGTATATGCCCAATCAATCGAATTTACGATTCTAATAGCAGTACAATCCAAATCTCCTGTCAGATTGATATTTGTTCCAGAATTGCCTACAGCCAAAACTTGGGATAAACTTGGAGTACCTCCACCACTGGAAACAGGACCGTATCGCACCTCGTTTGATGCTGTATCATAGTGTAACATTTGCGACTCGCTTGAAGGATCGGGACTGGCCCTAATAGGCCTAATATAACAACTATTAGCAACACCGGCATTCAATTCAACCCCGCTTGCGTTCAAAACAATTGTGTTATCGGTGTTAACCGCACTCTGAGCAGAATTTTGTGCTGCCAAAGCACCTATGTTTACGGAATTCTCGCCGGCTGTGAATTCACCTGCAAATTTTCCGATGTTCACTGCTGCATCTTTGCAGTTAATCTGACCGCAATCGTCGCCGATAGACACGACATAGTCACCACAATTACTATTACACGAACCGGAACCAATCGCAATCGTATCATTACTTGTTGTATTGTTAATAGATAATGCATTGCGGCCGATTGCTATAGAACGATCTCCAATGTGGTCGGCATTGGTAAACCCTTGAGTTTGTTCTCCGATAGACACTTTTCCAAAACCACCAGAACCTGATTCAATTCTAAGATTATTGCCACTCAGTTTTTCTTGATTGACTACCATTGTACCTAAACCTGTGAAAGACACGTCATTTGCATTGGTTGTAGATCCTCGGGTCGTTACATCTTGAAGTGTAGATGTATCAGGTTGGACAGGGAGATTTGTTAATTGTGCACCACTGCCGATGAACTCTAAAGCACTAATACTATTTGTCGTCGTTGCACCTTGATCAGTGACCGATTGTAGATTTTGATTTGCCCCGGACGGCAGGTTTTGGAGCAAAGAACCGTCCCCGAGGTATTTTCCAGAGGTCAACGTGATGTCGCCCGTATTCAATACGAGTGGGCCGTCGTTTATCAATACCCCACTGCCGAGAGGCTCTATATTGATTGTTGTCTGCAAGCAGGTTACCTCGTTGATGCCTGTTTCGCCTATCTTAACTCGTGTTTGTTCCACAGGATCCAAGCTTTTAATCTCGAAAGAAGTATCGAGGTCGTCGAGGCCTGCTGAAAACCGTGATTTTGAAACTGGGTTGTTTAAAACGAAGTCGTTGAATTTGATTGAAGTGTGCACCTTCAACGACCCATCTGTCAACAAGGACATTTGTTCTCGTTCATTTAATGGGTCTTGAGTATCTATGAATTTGATATCGTTCTGATATCTAATATCTGAACCAATATGCATAGTCTCTAAAGGATTCTCGACACTGCCTATAGTTTGACAAACGACTGTATTGCACGTTAAGGTATCGGCCGGACCTGGGGCGTAGTCTTTGCCGTTAATTTCTTTCACTATTAGATTTGAACCGAAAGCTGACATTATATATTATACTTTTTATATTTTATGCCGTATTCCGATAAGATGTTGAAATCACATACCAATTTCCTGGAATGTCAACAATGGTAGATGAACCTGATTGATAAGTCCTTTCGCCTGATGCAATTAGAGTGACGCTTGTAATACTATTTCCATTGGTTGCATCATTTTCCAAAGTAATATCGCCGTTGGCAACGTCTGAATAACCATTTATTCTGTCACCCGCAAACTTCTGAACAGTAACCCCTTGACCGGTAGCAGCCGTCCCGTTATAAATTGTAAACATTTTACCCTTGATAGCAGGTACACATTCCGGCAACCGAACATTTGTGACACCAGCACCTAAGATAATCTGATTTTGTGCGTCATCCTTTGTTAGTTGTATCAGTTTTCCATCTCTTAATCGTGTTTGAAATGTCGTGTTCGTGTACGTGAACTCTTTGGCAACCACTGTGCTACCAAATGAAGACATCGTATACATTATATTACGAAAAAAACATCGGTGCCGGTTTTAGCAACCTGCTATTAAGTGGATGTTCTGGGAACGAAAACATCGCCGTTTCCTTAGAAATATTATCACCGTGCCCTAAGGTATAAGACTTGTACCCTGCGAGAGGATTCACATTACTTATTCTTGCAGGAGGAAATGTGATATCATTAATAGTTTTGCAAGGAATTTGCTGCATCAAAACAGGTCTATAGCCCGACATCTGAAACATCGTCGGAGTTTTAATTTGTTTGTCCGCGTCGGGTCCAACGTACTTCATCATATCGTAACCTAACAGTCCTGGTTGTTGAGCCATCGTTATATAATATTAAGTATGAAATTATACTACAACTTCAATAACCCGATTTTGCCCAATTCTCAAAACCGACGTGCACTCACAAATAATCATTACTTCGTTTGATGTTTTTAGGTCTACTTTTTGCAGTGGGTCAGTACCTGCTGTCGTTTGAAAGTACATCGAACTGTTTAAGCCCCGTGAATCCAAACCTGTCAATGAACGGACGCCCATCTCACTTGGGAGGTTGAGGCGTATCATAGCACACCATTGATTGTCGTACCAATCTTCCAGACTATTTACTTTGCATCCACAAACCGTTCCATAATTGTCCGCTTTGCCTATAGTTACAAGATTGAATGCACCCAAAGGTGACGCACGGTAGTTCGGTACGTATAAATTGTTTATATTATATTGCCAGGCATCAAGACCACCAGCAGAAAACTGAAAGTATGACGGTACATACGCCGACCCAATGTTATTACTTAATTTCACCAATCCCAGTGGTTTATCCCTATAATTGCCAGGACGTTGAACTGCATATATGTTATCGATCGACTGTGCACTCAAAGAGAACCGCGTGGACTTATCCATCTGCGTGTGACCTTCAAAAAACGAGAAGTAGTTCTTGAAGGGTATTTCTAGGAAGCCGTCTCGCAATTTGCTTTCAATTGCAGAGTCATACACACCGGAACTGAAAGTAATCGTTTCAATTGTAAAGTATAGTTCATCCAGTAAAAAATCTCCTTGTGCTATTTGTTGCTGAGCTGCGTTTGTATCGATTGCAACACCGAGTCCTTTGCTTTCCTGAACACTGCCAAGAACTTCGGGCCCGTGGAGGTACAGTCTGAGCTGAATTGGCGCAAGAAGACTTGTATCTATGTATGACGGCTCTGCTTCCCCTATGAACGAAAGCCAATTATTGAGAATATACGGACGAGGCGTGCTATAAAAAGTTCCCAATGTTGCTTGGGTGGTAGTAATCTCTTGGTTCTTTAAAACCCGTTGATACGTCACGTCTTTGTTAAGGGTGGTTCTCAAATTATCTAATACTGTTGCTATTGTACTCAGACTTTGCACACCACTCGACACCTGTATACCACCGCAGTACACCTCCATTCTCATAATAAGTTTCTCTAAACCATTTGGCAATGTCAGAAACAAGTTGTCTGCTGCACCGCCGGCATTGGTAAACGCTATCGGTGTCGTACAAGAACCCTTGCAATGCATACTAAGGCTCTTCATATTTACTATCGAATTTACAGGGAGATTTAAAGTTATGGTTGAATACCTGGAGGCCCTAGTCAAGTTAGTGGTTTCGAGACGAAAGTAGTTGGTACTGTACGACGACATTTTAGACAGACCGTATGCCAAACTCATTGGTAAGCTCATTTTTGTATAATATATATATTATAAAATATCGGAGAGACCCACTGGTGCCAATTCTTCCACTTTGATGCTCAGTGAATAATTCACGCTACCGTCCGATGCTTGAGTATCTGCTGCTAAAGGAATTAATCGTGCTTTTGCGTCCGTAAGTGTTACTCTTATAGATGTGAACTGCGAACCTTGAATTTCAATCACAAAATTCTCGTTCGGGTCTATGTACCTTATGAAGTCTGTCGTGGTGTCATTGGGCAGCAGTATTTTTGCGAAGATGTCACTGCTTATCATCTCATTTGTGTTGGTAAACGTCGAAAGATTGGTCGATTCTATATTGTGTGTTGGCAAAGAAGTCACTCTAAGGTAGATTGCGTCGTTTGTCTGAAGATTGCACGGGTATACCGATTCAAACACGGTATTAGCTGTTGCGATTTCAAATAGGTCTATGAGATCTGAAACGGTTCTCAGTCCTGCAGTGGTTCGATTCACTCGTCCACCTAGAATTTGGTCTACATCGTTATACTTCCCTGCAGTCGATACTGTAGCGTTTAAAGCGGCGTCTAAGGCGCTGCCAGGAAGAGCAATTAGATCTCCACTGACAGAGAAAGCGACAAATTTAACGTTTGGAACCGCTGTACCCAATGTAATTTTGAATTTGTTCTTATAATTTACATCGCTAGGGCCTCCATTGTAAGTGACCGTCACAGTACCAGCATAGGCGAAAAGCTCAATTAATCCATCCTTTATTTTATTTTGTAAATCAGTGGTCAATTGGGACAATTGTGTGTAATTGGCGTAGTCGATCTTTACTTCATACAATTTATCATCAGCGATGTCACCAATGTAAAATATGCCGTTGGTCGCATTAACGGAATACCAAGTTTTGGCACAACTGAAAGTGTTCAACACTAACCTTAATTTGGATTGCGTCCTATAACTTGTTAATTGAGTCGGGATGTTCATTTGTAGCACCCGAGCGTCGCCGTTACTGTTATCCTCGCTCGAAAGGAACAATGTGCGCGTACTAATCACACTCATTTTCTATATTAATATAACTATTATCTTTTATTGAGATATCAGAATCTCGCTCTAAAGGCGTTGGTTCTTCAAGGTTTCCGCTATATAAATCATCATAGAATTGCGGTCGTTTAAGATAATCATCTACAATGAGTTCTATATATGTTTGTTGCAAATCCTGATATTGTAGTTTGGCTGTACGTATCAGTTCTTCACGATTCATTTGATATTAATATTATAACTCAGAAAAATTGGGTGTCCCAAACTGAAACTTATATTTCTATATAAGATATTTCACTTTGGGACAGTATTAATTAGTTCTCGTATAGTTGCTGATCCTCTGCAGCACGTCCTGTTGCTTGTCGTATCATTTCTGTGATTGGATCATATATGGGAACCTTTGTCAATGGCTCTTGTTTGATAGGCTCCAAACCCAGCTGCGACCTTAAGTAATTCTTTTCGCTGAGGCTTTCCGTAACACCCATAACATTCATAAAATCGGTAAAGCTTACGTTGGGCGTTTCCGATAACAATATGGGTTCTAACAGTCCCTGAGTGGTCCTAAAGATACGTTCATTGCCGTTGTCAGTTGGAGCATAGTAACCCAAATACCCGCCCAAAGCTGAACCCATCATAGCGTTGGCAAAGCCATAACGAGACCTTGCCGTACTGACTCGCGTAGATGCAGGTGAATTTGAGTACATTTGCTCTACGCTATGCAATTTCGTTAAATTATTTTCTGTACCTACTTTTGGATTGACGTGCACAATCTCATAATTGCTATTTGGATGTGGCTTTAATCGAGCTGGCAATGAAACAAGATCGCCTTCTGTTGAATACAATACTTGTTTTTCAGTGGGAGTGTTCACCGGTTTTTGAATTGGATTGATAGCGGGATTAAAATGATGTCCTTCTACATTATTCACTTCAGCTATATAATTGCTTTGTCCACCACCGTTCGAGTGACCAGTAACCGATAATTTGAAACCATCACCATATTTCATTCTGACATCGTCAAATCGTTGTTGTGCTTCTTGATATCTCGACGTGTTACGTTGCTGTTTCATCAATGTTAATAAGTTAACATACCAATCTTCCACATTTCGTCCACGTGATACGTCCTGCGTAAGTGTTTTAAGACTCGCAAACTCACTGTCACTACCTCTATATGCAATGATGACATCTCGAGTGTTTGGATTGACCAGCGTTGTAGAATTTCTTCCCGATAAGCTACGGTCTACGTAATAACCCGGAAGTCCCTTCAATATACCGTCAAGACGTGCTCGGTCGCCATAGCTGTATGCATAAGCAGCATTTGAAGCACGTGCATATCTGGTTTGGATAGGGTCATCTATTGTCGACACGTTTGACCCTAAGGCTTTGTTCAATGTATGTAATGGTAATTTGACAGCGTCTTGACTCAGGGCATTCATCAATTGTGTCGTATCATTCTGACTGTACGTAGTTACGCCCTGTCGAGTCATAATTGGCGTATTTGGTGTTGATGGTGTGCGCTTGAAAACTGTGCTGCTGTTAGCAGTGCCATTACGAACAGATTTCTGCTCATCGGGAAACTCGGCATCATAAGTTAGCAACGACGATGGTCGACAGAAGACATTTGAAAGATAATCTTGATTGCACGCGATGTTCATTATAACTTAAACATCTTTTCTATTTGGTTTATTAGAAATTCGATCATTTGGGTCAGTGTATGGTGACGCATTGTCTTCTCCGGTAACATAACTAACTACTTTTCTTAAGGGGCTTTGTCGTGATTGGTTTCGAGTCCTAACACCTTTCGAAGCGAGCCCCCCGAAAACTTTTGGATCCTGCATTTCGTGTAGTTGCAATGATTCTATGGTTGCGAGTTGTAGATTTCGATTTTTCCCGGACGGCCGTGATGGACTGTTTGGATTGTAAATTGGATTTATGGTCATTGTGGTTTCGTCATCCAAAAAGTCTTTTAATTCTTGAATTTCTCTATCAACAAATGCATCTCTATCTTCACTGGCTTTAGCGATACGTGCTATTGTTTGTCTATCACGGTCCTCTTGTGTTACTACCGGTGGTCTTGTATATATGCCATTGCTATGTTCCTGAATATTTCTTACTAATGACTCCGATTTAATATATGGTTCCTGAAGTGTATAGTAGAATACCGCACTGTTTTGCGATGGCATCGTTACCACGTAGTTGCTTTTAGCAAGGTTTCCATATCCTTTGAAAAGCGTATTCCCACTTGAGCCGTTGGGTACTCCCATCATTTTTAGACAATTCCTTCGTCCGACTTCGTCGGTCAATATTGTTCTCATATTATCATAAACAAATAAAAGTTATGTCCCATTCTCAGATCTTTATATATAGGAAAATATATTTTCATTATCTCACTTTGGGACACTATTGTTTCTTTTTTTCAACAGTGTAATCTCTGGGTCTGGAATGTCTACAAACTCAGGAGATTCCGTTTTGTCATAGAATATCAATTCATACTTGCGCTTGCTTTTCTTGGTCTTATTCAATTTTAGGTATCCTTTCAGGGTTTTCTGGTAGTTGGGAGATTTCTTGTCACTGATGAACACATTTACCTCGTAGCCATCGTAATTTCTAGATGTCTTGGATTCAGTATTGGCTTCGAGACCCTCCTTTTTTATTTGACGTTCAGCCTTCGCAGAGGCTTTGCTATCTGCATCGGTCTTCGTACCACGAGTCTCTTTCGATGATTTCGACACGGGTCCTTGAACCTCAAGAAGTTCGCGTGGTTTGTATTTCCGGCTTAAGGTATCGCCATTACCGTCCTCAATCACGAACGCCAACCCTTTTCGACTTTTGACCTTATATACTTTTGTACTCCATTGCCTCTTCTCCTTATCAAATATTTTTTTTGTTACACGTAATCGTACGTTATCACCTGGCTTGATGTCAAGTTTTTGCAATAGTTTTGCAGTCTCGTTGCGCTTTAACAAAACCGTCCTTATCACTCGGTTCTTATTCATACTATCTGGTGGTGTATCGTTGACATTCCCTTGGTTGCCGGTCTCATTATAATTATCAACAATAGTATCAATATAATCTACCCAATTGGATTTACCTGTGGATGCAAATACTCGTTCAAGTTTGCCTTTTAACGTTCTGTTAAACCGCTCGATTTTTCCTTGTCGTGAATGGTCCTCGGCTTGAGACGTGTAATGCTTTACACCTTTCTCTTGCAACAAAGCTTGTACCTGCTTGTTTGTAAATTCAGAGCCTAAATCGGTTGTCAATGTATCCATTCCGGTTTCCTTAATCAATCTTCTCATTGCGGGCACGATACCTTCTACGTCTTCCTTCCGTTTGTCGGCTTTATCTCTGACTGTCTTGCTTTTTAGTGCAATTGCATATGCTTTATTGGTGTTAATATTCACAGCTGTTAAAATCACAGCATATCCTTTGTTCACCGATTTTTCCCTGGGCAAAAAGGCAAGATCAGTTTGTATTGATACTTTATCTACTGGCCCATATATTGGATAGTAATCTTTCCGCTTTACACGTTTAGGCTGTGAAAGTACTTGCGAGGCTTCCGTTTTCGAAATTGCGGTCTTAACCTGAGATTCTGTCACTTTATAACCTCGCGTCTTAAGCTTCTTCGTGAATGCAGCGGCACTGCTTAAACCAAATTTAGGATCCAAATATAACTCTTGCAATCTACTTTCAGATATTGGTTTACTTGTCATTTAGTCTATATAATAGTCTTACATATAGTATACAATGCCGCACCAAATCAATGCCGACAAACTTTTGTGGTGATTATCAAAGTGTCCCATTTTCAGATCTTTATATATAGAATATTATATTTCAGTTTGGGACAAGTGTCCCATTTTGAACATTGAAAATTTATATTTTCTATATATACATATTTCAGTTTGGGACAAGTGTCCCATTTTGAACATTGAAAATTTATATTTTCTATATATACATATTTCAGTTTGGGACATTATCAAAAGCCACGACCTCCCAAGTGTCCCAATTCACATTACCCTTGTCGTATTTGAAGTTAAACGTCTTGGTTTCAGATCGTGTCTCCATACCTAACGGTTTAACATTCATTAGCCCACTATTTCTGTTGATAGGATGCCTAATGACCATATTGGTTAATGTGACTGACTTTTCGTGTTTACGACCAATTATCATATCTTTCATTACGTCGTGATTAACGTGTTGTAAATTATCAACACTTAATGAGAAGCCTTTAATCTTAGTCATAGCATAACCGTCAGCAAACTTTAAACTGTAGCTTTTAGGACCTGTCGAAAGAAATTCAACACACTTCCCGTGATCATTTTCAAGATCTTGTAATTCACACTTCAGCATACCTAACCAAGGTTGACGATAGGCATTTCCATTATATATGTGATAGTTTTCAGAGGTTTCACGATATATGATTGAGTCGCAGTCAAAATATAACACATTCGAAAATCCTGCAATCTCCATTAGTTCATACAATTTGATTCTACCGTAACTTGTGATAAAGGATGCAAGAACTTCATTTGTCGCAAATCTGGTGTCGGCAAATACCTCAGAATTCTCGCTAAAATTCATAAGCACCATCTCACCGTTCTCTCCTCCAACAAATTCGTACTTGCAGTGATATCGCTTATTGCTTATGGTGTTGTAAAACTCTCCTGGATTTTGAATTATTTTGCTCTTAGCTTTATTTTGACGCTCCCCTAATTTGCCATATAAAATGTTTTGCATATCTTTGGAAACCTGTCGCAATCCTGGGTTATATTTGATGTTCGTCTTATCGAGCTTGACACCCTCGTGAAATTCAAATTCCTTGACAAACTCGTCTACCTCTTTGTCCGGAGGTCCTGACGCCTCGGTCTTTAACTTAAGAAACATATCGATGTAAGTTGCAAATAGGTCGATGGTAGTTTCTTTCCAATGCTTTACCTCGTATATATCTATAATCGTATAACCCTTTTCAACGGCTTTGTTCAGCTCTACCGTTGTCCAAGTACCTACCATCTCATATAATGGAAACGTTAACTTGCCTGTGGTGGCATCAACGTATGGAAGCACGCCGAACTTTAGGTGCTTAGATGGTATAACTTTGCATTTGACTAACCCAAAGTAACCGTGGATGTTGCAACTTTTAAGGTCGCGTATTACTTCTGGATGACCTTTTGGGAATTTCTTCGTCTTCATAACCGAAGGATACATTGAATTGTAATCTAGATATCGCAATCGCTCATCATCTTTTACCTCGTAGTACAACCTGCCTAGATCCACTCTCCCGCCGTGATACGCCTCTCTATCAACAATCGCAGACGCCACTTTTTGACGCGCCAAAAACTCTTTGCCAAATTCACACGATTTCAGTTGATCGACTTTGTCGTCCCATTCCGTCTCCCAAATATACTCGAGGTTGTAACCCGCCGATTTAATTTTCTCCAAGCGTTTTGTAGTTTGGCGATTGACTTCCCCAAAAGTCATCCCTGATTTTCGACCTTGTTGATACTGAATGTCATCTTTATGGTATTTTCTAAGGTCTGCGTGAAACCAACTACCGAGAAACTCGTACACTGTATTGGTGTTTTTGTCATAGGCATCGACATATATTTGCAGATCTTTCAATTTATAGTTTCGTTTCCCCTCATAGTCACGTACAAAATATATTGAGCGCGTGCTCGTAATGTAATCGAGCCACTGATTCTCCTTTATTGATGCATTCTGCGACTTGGTCAACGATTGGAGTATACCTACTGAGTTGCTGGGCATACATCGATTTCTCCAAATATTTATGGCTAATTGTGCAAGTGTTAAATAACTAAATGGGTCAAATTTATTGTCGGTTATCTTCAAGAAGCAATCTCTGAAGGCAAATACAGCACGCCGCAGAATTGTTACATCAACGTGACAGTACTTTGCCAGCTCTTTCTTATTATCAAATATGTAGCATTTGTCCCTTTTATGTTTCCACCAATTATTCAAGCCTTCGTAAGCTTCGGGCTGGAGGATGTGAGGATTGTAGTATTTTAAATCAGGGTACAGTCCGATGTAATCTTGGTTTTCCACTGTGTTAAACATATGTGGGTAATAACCCTTTGATATTTCGTTTTCAAATCCAAACATTTCTGGCAGAGTGTGCAAAGGTCGAGACATAAACATATATGAATCGATGAATCGTACGTTGCCAACTGTTAAACACAAAATATCAGCACCGGTGTATAATATATCTTTTGGCGGCTTTCGTTGTTCTGTGATAATATAATCCACCAGAAGTCTGAAGTCAAACTTTGAGCCGCAGTGAGCAATCATTGTGTAGCCATTATGGCGGTCCAAACAAACCCAATCCATAAAATCTCCAATTGTCCTGTGAACCACACTTGTGCCATCGCAATATTGGCTCTCACAATGGTTCACGATTAGCTTCCCATCAATACTTTGGCGGGTTTCAAAATCAAAGCATGCAATCGACCCTTGTTTCAACACAGGTTTGGGCTCAACCTTTGTCATATAACATTTATGCTCATACAAATCACACACAACCTTGCAGTTAGGGCACGCTTTGTACCCACATCTATGTTTTTCAGCTGGATTGTACTTAATTGAGCAAACACCACATTTGTGAAGTCGAGCACACGTAACCAATTCTTTGTGCAAATGATAGCAACTTTCATTCATAAAGCTACGGTTGCAGTCTATGCAATAATGCCATTGTTTGTTGCCCTTTGTCATACGAACAAGCTTGCTCGCAAATATGCATCTTTGTGATTTGCATTGAGTGCACGATGGTCGATAAGTCTTTCCCTTAAAGGCGTCTATACGGGTTATAGGCTCGTAATGATGTTCGTGAAGAAGAATGTGAAAACTATCATTATAATTTGAGTATTCATTATGCTCGTGGAAGTATGGTGGGTAATACATAATGGGATCACCTCCTAACCGCTCAGTGATTCCCCAAACAAATATGTTTCTGCCATAATGGCTTTCCAATGTTGGAAAGTCGCTTATGTTGGTACCTTCTGCATTGTGCTTTTCAGGGAACAACTCGAAACGAAGTTTGTTTGAGGCTGATGTAATATTGCCTTTGTCCCCACTGGCATCTCGCTTCAGTTGTTTCCATTTATTCTCATATTGGTTCTTAAATATGACACCTTGGCTCAGCATTTTGTCAAGCTTGCGTTTTCTATCGAGCAGCTCTAGAGACTTTATTCCACAGTTGTTGCGGGATTCAATCTTGATCACACATTGCTTCAGCCGCAGTTCATTGATTGTCTTCGGTGCTGATGTGCAACGAGAACCTTTGCCTTCCGGCGGTTTAGATGCATAGTATTCTACCTCGATATCCTTCACAACCTCCACTGCTTTTTTGCTGCTTTCCTCGCCCTTTGGCGATTGCAGCATTTCTTCGAATCTCATCATCACCTCTTCACGATTAGAACCTTTTACCCATTTAGAGCTTGTGCCATCTTCAAACATCGCTCTCATTGCAATTTGCTCGATTGCTTTTGATTTCTTCGGGAGCCAGTAGTTCAGACTTGATCCATTAGCTCCCTCTTTGGTTAAGAATGTTGCAAATGGCACCTTTAATCTCTCAACGTCCGTGTTATACAATTTAATATGACGTTTGGAATCTGCAACAGTGTACTTTTCAATTTCTGCAAGTCGTTTCTCTTCCTTGGATGGCAACTTGCCTTGTTTTATCCATTGCTGTCTTGTGACTTTGTCGACGGCAGATTTGCGATATTTCTTCTTGTACTCACGTATGGCTTTAAGACGATCGTCACCGGTCAGTCCCCGACCTTGCAGGTCCTCCCAATCTGCTGCGGTAAGCTTATGCCTAGCCTCCGGGTTTTGTTTTCTGGATTTGGGGGGCATCTATATATTAGGTATCATTTTAAATATATTCTTCTTTTCCGCGTATCTTTCTGGCAATTCTCATCTGCTGCTTGACATAAGGACGGGCTTCTAAATTGTACACCTGCATCGCCATTGTTTTATTGCCTTGACTCATACCCCGTGTGTTCGGTCGTATAGGTGGTTTAATCTTTTGAATTCTTTTTCCAACTTCAGTCGTTGGTCGTTGATACACAGGTTGTCCCGTTGTTGTACCAGATGTTGTACTTTTCGCCGGCTCCATCGACTTTGGCGCAATTCTACGAGGGGCTTGTTTCGGCAATGCATCATCTTTGATAGGTTTTTGATGAATCGGTTCACCTGTCAACGTGTTGCTTTGGTTTGCATTTTTGCTAACAATAGGTTTTCCTCTCAGACTTTTTAATTTTTCTTTTTGCGTCAATTTCCTGGGTCTCTGCTTAATTCCGTGTTCGTCTCTATATTCTTTAGCACACGATTGCAACTTGGCTATCCAAGCTTCTTTGGTCATATATTATAGAACACAAAAGATCTTTATATATAGAATAATATATCTCGGTTTGTGACACCTAGACATTTACGATTGTCCCATTTTCAGATCTTTATATATAGAATAATATATCTCAGCGGCAACAATCAAAGATTGTTGCTTTTGGGACACCTAGACATTTACGATTGTCCCATTTTCAGATCTTTATATATAGAATAATATATCTCAGTTTGGGACACCTTGGGTCAAATTATTTTCTCAGCATATCTTATATCTACTTATGCCGACTAAGGGAGAAAAGATTACCGATTCTGCTACCTTAGAACGTCTTGCCAAAATGAGAGAGAAAGCGCTTGAATCACGTCGCCAGAAAGCCAAAGAGAAGCAAGATTTAAAGATGGCGGAACAACTTAAGGCAACGCAGAAAATTACCGAAGCCCAAGAAATGATTAAGAGAGCTACGACGAAATCTCCTGAACCGGAGCCCTATGTCGCTGATACAATTGGTGCTGATACAAATGTGTCATATGTTGCCGATCAGGTTGAACACGTTGTTGTCAAGAAACCCAGACCTGCAAAGAAAAAAACAAAAAAGCAAGTGGTCATTGTAGAATCTGACAGTTCATCATCAGAAGAGGAACAAGTGATAGTCCGAAAGTCTACACGACGCAAACAGAGCAGACCCACATCTGAATCGCCACCCAAGCAACGAGAACCCACAGCCGACCCATCGTATGACAAAGCTTACAACAGTCTATTTCTCAACTTATAGTATATGCAGTTCCAAAGACTCAAAGATCGATCATATGATATTCAAGTGCCCAAAAGCTCAGCATTTCCAATCGACACTCCAAAGGATTTTATTCAATTACACGGAGTCATTCTTGCTTGCGCCAAAAGAGGTACGGGAAAATCGTGCAGCCTTACACATCTACTTCGATTGATGAAACAAAACAATGCTTTAGACCGACTCATACTGGTGTCACCGACATATCACAACAATAGCCACTACTACAATGACCTACCTCTTGATGCCGAAACTGATGTGTTAGAGCCGACCGTTGATGTCCCGCAACAGATTGAAGGCATCCTTGATACCGAAGCTCAAGAGTACGATGAATATCAAGAGAAGATGGAACGGTATAAGAAGCTGATGAAAATGTTGCATAATAGTAACATCAGTATTTATGAAATTCCGCCGGAATTGCTATTGGAGTTTGGAGACGATAATGGCAACATACTCCCGCCTCAACATAAGTATGGTGGTAAAAGGCCCGTGATCGCAGCATTTTTTGATGACACGCAGGATACCGATATGATGAGACCATCAAGCAAGCTGAGCAATATGGTCATCAAACACCGACATCTTGGGAAACTGAAGGATGGTGCATTAGGAGTCACATTGTTGTTTGCAACACAGAATTATACAAGTTCATCGGGAGGTCTACTCAAGTCGATACGGGGTAATCTTACACATATGCTTGTGTTCCGAAACAAGAATCAGAAAGAGATTGATAAGATTGGAGAAGAAGTTGGAGGTGAAATACCAATTGAGGAATTCAATTCAGTGTATTCAAAGGCCATACAAGGACCTCACGACTTCCTATTCATCGACCTACACAGAAAACCGACACATCCTAGTATGTTCAGGAGAAACTTTAATGAGTGGATAATACCAAATGGCAATGTATGAAATACTTTTGTCCCATTTCAAAATCTGATATTACTATTATAAAGATCTCACTTTGGGACAGAAGTGATTGATATATACGTCTCTGTCGCTGTCCCAAACCAAGATTATATTCTTCTATATAGTAATATTCAGTTTGGGACAATGGTGAGGATACTTGATCTATTTTCCGGAACCGGCTCGGTGAGTAAAGTACTTAAGGACATTTATGAGAATTGTGAAATCATTTCCGTCGACTTTGAGTCAAAATTCAACCCAACTCATACGGTGGACATATTGCAATGGGATTACACTTCAGCATACCCACCACACCATTTTGATATCATATGGGCAAGCCCGCCTTGCACTGAGTATAGCAAAGCCAAAACACGGAGTCAACGCGATTTAGTCTTAGCTGATAGTATTGTTAAGAGGACCTTGGAAATCATCGAGTACTTTAGTCCTGCACATTGGTATATCGAAAATCCCGCCGATGGCGGACTGATGAGACACAGAGACGTTATGAAAGATATGAATAAATACATACACACGTGTTGTTACTGCCGATATGGGTGTGAGTATAGAAAGGCGACTAATATATGGACAAATAGGCCAAACTTAGAGCTAAAGATGTGCTTTAAGTGGGCGAATCCATGTCCGGCAGTTAAATGGTATGGCAAACATATGACGTCAGCACAATACGGACGAAGCTCTCTTGCTAAGCACGGAAAGGGAAGAGGACCCGCTGAGAATGTGTATAACGTACCTCGTGATTTAATATTGTGTCTTGTCCCAAATTAAGTTTATTACTTCTATATATTAATGTTTCATTTTGGGACATTTAAATGGCAACGGTAGCGTCTTCTTCGAGTATATGTGTTTCCTCATTATTAGATATGGTACGTCGAAATTCTAACAATGTTTTGTGCAATTCCAATTGTTCATCTAATACCTTGTATACATATCCTCTATCCTTGTTATCTCTCAATCTTTTGCCATTTGTAAAGTTATCTCCAAATAGTGCACAATACATTTTATTTTGAATTGCATTGCACTCTAATTTCTTGGTTAAATCATATGCTCTTATGCACTTCTCCTTTTCAAAAACATTTTTGTATTGTTGGTTCAATGTCTCACTTTGCTCTTGTGTTAGCACCTTTTGTGAATCTATGGTATTCTTGCTAGGATTCTCTACTAAGTCTTGAAATTGTTGCAAGAAATGTAGCTTACTATCGGTAGATCGTGCTACATTTACCATAAAATCCTTGGCATAGGTCATTTTGTCCGCCATATCGTGTGTGTTGTATAACCAAAAGTGTTTTGTAATTGCAAAATGCCTTTTCAATAGATAATCCTTTTCATAAAATTCTCTATATGTTTCAAGGTGTTCTTTTGGCACTTGCAAAATTTCGTGAACTCTTTCATATGCTTTGCAAGACGTTGGATCAAACTCATTTGTTGTTTCACTCTCATCTTCGAGTGGTTGTCCGATTTTTTTATTTGTTATATAATGCATATCGGTTACAAAGCCTTGTTTCCTCATAATGCTAATGAAGTGTGCACGTTTATTAGTATTGTAACATATTTGTTTGTACTCATATTGCACCAAGAATTCAAAGTATTCTTTTGATAGTTCTTGTGGTACAAATGGGTGATTGAAGAATTCATAACCATATTTCGTTGTTTCTACTAAGGCATCCCTTAACTCTTGTAGTGTTATCGGGTTTGCTCTATATTTTTGTTTATAAAAGAACATATAGACACACGTGATGTTCCTCTCTCTTTGACATTGTTGGGACATACTTAATGGGTCGATGGTGTGCTCTTTATAATATGCAAACACTGGTCTCTTGATTGGTACGTGGATTGCATCTACTCGATTACTATCAAGTCCATATACTATCTTGGGACTATAAATGATCCTATTGTGTGCATTAAAGTCGGGGATGTTGTCGGTTAATTTTGTAATCAATATTACATCGGGATGGTGTGGTTTTAGAAAGCTATACAAATCCTCCGCCAAAGCGGCGGAATCCATTGGTATGAGGTAGCTTTCTTGCTCCAAGATGAGGTCCCTAAATTCTTGTTCATTATGGATCTCAATCATTGGCACTCCCTTGAAATGTTGATAAGTGTTGTGAATATATGTATGTTGTTTGTTGAGTAGATTCAAATACAAAATGGAATCGTCACAAATATCGGCGTCCACCGCTATGTAATTCTTACAAGTATTCAATGCATTCTTGAATAACATCCATAACCCACTCCTCAATTTTGAAATTGTGTCACTTGCAACTAAGTAATTGAGCAATGAATTGAACTCGTCCAAGAAAATTGTGTATCCTCTCAAATCTATCTTTTGCAATTTATATAAACTATCGATGGTTATGACAATATTATCATCTTGTGATATACTCTCATTTATATCATTGTAAATTTTACAATCTAACCCTTCACTATTGAACTTGTAATAATGATCTTGGGCTAAGCTAACTCTAGAGACAATGCTCACAAATTTTCCGCCTCTTCCAAGTTCGTGTTTCATATGATCAATGAATGAGGTTGTTTTGCCCGTTGCACATCCCGATTTTATGATATATGAATGTTTATTATCGAAAATGTTGTCCCCTCGACTTTCTACAAGCTTTGGACGATTGTATTGGGTATGGGGTTGTATCATATCCTTAGGAATGGGCTTCATTTTGTGATAATTATACGCCACTTTCTTGATAGCCTTGGACAAGAGCCATTGTATGGAGTCAAAACTTGTAGGGTCACAAGAGTTCCATATCTTGACATTTTGATTCCTATCATACTTTGGCTTGCTCTTTGAAAATTTGTCCCATTTTGCATACTTATTCAATGCTTTCATAGCGGTGGTGAATTTTAGATAATCACCATATTCCTCAATGATGCTACTAGGCAACATCTTCAATATGTTATCAATATCTTTATTGCTTAAGTCATAATCGACATCTCCATCATTCTCACATTCCTCTTTAGGTTTCGTTTCATATTGTCCGGTTTTTTCATTTTTTTGTGCACTAGATGTATATATGTATTCTAGGAGAAATTGTTTTACATTTTCGGGTATTTTCTTGATAGATGTGTTGTTGACAACTTCATAAGTCTTGTTTATAATGTTTTTCTTGTGGTTTGTGATGCTTGAGTGAGGCGCTACTACATATCTTTCATTTGATATAATGTCAATTTCGTGATTACTTTTTGATTTCTCAAAGATTTCGTCATACAAAAAGTATAAATGAAATCCTCCACTTGGGGTTTTGACGATGTATGTATCAAATACTTCTAACGATCTTCCAAATGTCCTTACCCAAGGATGAGTCTCCATATCCCATTTGTGTATATCTATGTCGACTACAATGATGTCGTTCATTTCCCCACCAATAACCCCAACATTATAAGATTCATTTGCTTCAATTCCTTTGAATTGCACATTTGTATCTTTGTAATAATTAGCTTTTAGAGGTCTTTTATCATTCTTTATCAATTTGTGTTTAATCATATCTTTGAGAACAAGGGTATCATTGTAAGTGGTTTGAGTATTGGTGGAGCACATTCTTTTTTCTTATATAACCTTACAATTTTATTCTTTAAGTAGTTTATATAGCTATACGAAAATCACATTTTATGTCCATCCCGACTTTGCCTATACTTCTCACGTCGCTTGGCATTGATCTCCTCTTTATGCCGCTCATAAAATATCTTGGATTGCACTCGTTTGTACTCACGAAGTTGTTCTCTATGTGACGCCCTATACCGTTTTTGAGCTTCTTTTAAAGCATCGCTTCGGGTCATTCTTAATATATATACACACATTAATTCTTTAAATTTGTTCATAGGTGTCCCATTTCAAGATTTGATATGACTAATATAAAGATCTCGCTTTGGGACACACAATTTGAGCGACAAAAGTTTTGATTACACAAAAATTCGCAAAAAGTTGGTGTGCAAAACCGCCCCATATTCACTTAATTAACACTTGTCCCAAAATGAAATATGTATATATAGTATTATATAAATATGAATATTGATTTTGGGACATTAAATGCTGAAATCTCATAATATTATGGGCGAAAATCGAGTCCGAAATCGTCAAAAACATCGCTCTGCAGATCGTGAAATTTCTCTACCTTTTTTCTGCACAGAAAAAATTACTTACTGTACGACTATACTGTATTCAGTCGGTGACACCGGCACGACCATTAAAACCGTCAAAATCCGTCCACCCTTCCGTCCACCCTTCCGTCCACTCTTCCGACCACCCTTCCGACCATCAAAATAATATAAATATATTGTGTAAGTATTTCAGGCCGTCAGCTCGTTCGATATCTGCAATATCGCCGTAACTGTCGATACGATGGTCGGTTGGATGGTCGGTAGGATGGTCGGGAGGGTGGACGGAAGGGTGGACGGTTGACACGGCGCCTGCTGCGCAATGGTGACGTGGCAGGTGATAATCATCAAAGACTCAAAAACATTTTCTCGAACATAAAACCTAATTCGCGCTCACAATACTGCTTTCTCAGTTTATCAGAGCGATATTTGTGGTGGATATATTGGTTTCATTCGTGTAAGCGTGGTTGGATAACTCGTGTCTTGCTCATCCGTATTTTCGTGTGCTTGACTCCACTCTTGCAGACGCATCACGCGCTCACGATACTGCGGTCTTTGAGTGTATGCGAGCAATATTTGTGTAAGCACACTTGTTCCATTCGTGCTAAGGTTTTGAGACAGCGCGTGGTTTTCGTAACTCGTATTTGCATGGAATTCACCCCACTCTTTGAGACGCATCACGCGCTTACGACACGCCTCTCTCCGAGTGGTATACCGCAGCGATATTTGTGTGCCTGGTACTTATGCTGTGTATTATCATATACTTATGTTTGTTTTTTATCAAGGTCTCATGCTTTTTCCTTAGTTTCATGGTTTTGGTGCCACTCTCTAACACGCATCATGCTTGGTTTCGTGTTGTTCGTTGGTATCGCTATATCGCCACATGGCTGTATCGCCGTATCGTTGGTATCGCTGTATCGCTGCGCATGGAAACCACGGCTACCATGTTTGTATGGACCCTATGTAAGTTTTTGAGCGAGTCATCCGTAGTTGATATGAAAGAGAGATATCGCAATTCACGAATGTTCACGCGTGTGTGCTAGGCAGGTATAACAGTCACGCATGCAGACGGTCTGTTTGTCGCTTGGTGAGTGACCACTATTGAAGAGGTACGTCAAAAACACGCCGAGTGCTTGGCAACATGTTCTTGTTGTAATCGTGATACACACACATAACATTCGCATGCTCTTTCTTCTCTTTCTTTCTTCTTTGACCACCTTGCTGTCGTTGTCTTCGCATCCACCTGCTTGTACCGCACCCGGTGGTGATAAGCTGCGGTTCAACGGGACACATGCTGTTTTTCAACGTTCATGCCTTCTAGAAATATGGGAGCAGTGCGCCGCAGAGAACATTCTCTGGTGGGACTCTTGTGTCCTCGGGTTTAAACACCCCCCCTGCTCTCCCCTCTAACTCTCGCGGGTTTCATGTTTGCAGAGACTTGTCTAGAGAGAGGTTTTAGGGCAACTTTCGCAGCTCATGGCTGCCTATTTTCAGTCTAGAATGTTAGGATATGTGTATGTATGTATGTGCTATCGTATATGAGACACTTGGGACACTAGCTAGTGGGTCATGCCGGGTGCAAACCCTAAATTCGTAATGTGTGACAACAACCTGAGTTGTGCCCAAACCTATCTAAAAGGTTAGTAGTTCACGGATGAGTGAATATTTTTGTTTGATATAGTGCATATGAATGGTTCATAAAGTTGCACAGTGTTTAAGTAGCATATGTGTTCACATAAGGTAGCATACAGGGTCAAAACCCTGATACCAGAACATTGCGAAACGTCACCAGAACACATTAGATGGTTTAATTGCACAAAATTTCAATATTTTTGATAGCACATTGTGTATCGTAATCAATAGTCTAATATATCATATATTCAATAACTCCCGAGTCATATCATAATATTTCTTATCTAGTTCAATGCCAAAGAATCTGCGATCATTCTTTTTGCATACCAGACCGACCGTACCAATACCCATCGTTGGGTCTAGCACTGTATCACCTGAGTTGGAATAAGTTCTAACAATCCAATCTAATATACCGTATGGTTTAGCAGTCGGGTGTTTGCTCTTATGATTTCCGTTTGCGATATTTATCACGGACTTCGGGAATCGTTTCCCGTCGGACACGGTGTTAATTCTAGGACTTTTTCCAGTATATAATTCAATGCGGCGGCCGGGAGCACGTGTATAAGGAATGCCTTCAGTCATTTGTGGATTATATGTCGGCAACTTATCATAAAACACATATAACATCTCGTGACTACGCAAAGGCATCTTATTGCAATGATAAAAGCCATCACTCATTGATTTATGCCAAACGATATCATAGCGGAACATTCTTTCATTGCTGGTTATCAATTTATGTCCAAACCGAGTAGTGCAGAAGCATACATACGCAGTTCGTGGCTTTCCAATACGTTTGAGCTGTATCCATAGCTTATCTAGATCAAATTTCTGATTATCAAACTTGCAGGCGGTCTGATTATATGGCAAGTCTAATATTACGAGATCAACCGAGTTCGCTTCAATGTTCAGCAATATATCGAAACAATTTGCGTGGAATATTTGTGTCGTCATAAGATAGGAGAGGAAAAAAGGTCGACGGTGTGTCCCATTTTGAACATAAAAAAGTAAGATTTTCTATATATGCAAATCTCATTTTGGGACAAGAGTTCCAGAATGTATATCGCAGAATTCCAGAAAATCAAACTGAAACAAAGAAATTTTGTTTCCGATTGCGATATCGCAGAATTACACAATTCCAGAAAATCAAATTGAAACACAGGGAACGATGGCAACAATCGCAGGTGTCCCATTTTGAACATTCAAAATTAAGTTTTTCTATATACAAACATCTCAGTTTGGGACAGTAGATGATATCGGCTTGCATCGGCACAGATCGGCATATTGTATCGCAATTGCCGAAGATGTCGGCAATCGCAAATATTGTGAAATGAATCGCAAATATTGTGAAATGAATCGTAAGTATACTATATCTAACACACAATGTCCCAAAGTGAAATAAGGAAAATATATTATTCTATATATAAAGATCTGAGAATGGGACAACAAGCGAAATGCAAATATGTGGAACGGCGACACTTGGAAATTGTTGCTTTTGTTGATACTAATCAGTGATATGCAAAATAAACAATTGAAACAAATGAAATTTGCGGTTTGCGATCGCAATTGTTGTCATTCACAGAAAAGGAACACTCGTAGAATTTGCGGACATCGCCTCGTGATAAATGGTGTCCCAAAGTGAAATATATAAAAATATATTTTCTATATATGAAGTTCTGGAAATGGGACAATATAATTCACACATATTGATCTGAGGCCGACATCAGATGACTTGCGTATGACTCGAGTATGACTTGAGTATGACTTGAGTATGACTTGCGTATGATTTGTGTATGACTAGAGTATGACTAGAGTATGACTAGAGTATGACTAGAGTATGACTAGAGTATGACTTATCGTGTCCCAAACTGAGATATATGAAAATATGTTTTCTATATATGAAGGTCTCAGAATGGGACAGCTAATATATCGAGTGATCGACTGAGGTGGTGTTGCCGTAGATGACCGGTGGTTCTACTACATAAGAGGCGTTCCGAAATACTGGGAAATCCTGGCAAATACATAAGATACTTAAGGAATATAAATGTATTTAATAAGGATATGCCCCCACTACACGCCTCTTATGTAGTCTCGTGTATTTCGCCCATTCGCTTGACAAACTTATGCGTGTAGTTCTCCGGCGGCCCTGCATGGCACGTGCACAAGTAATACAACATATCTGTGGTATGTTGCAGGCATGTTGATGCAAGCCTTCGTAACCCATGATCACCCCGAGTAGCATGCACCGTACAAGAACATACTCCTCGGAAAAGGCGCCCCAAACTCCGCAGTCCGTCTCCCACAACTCCTCCAACTCGTCGACCAGCTTGTCGTACAAAAGAGTCGTATCGGCGGGATGGATGCCATTAAGAATACCGCAGACCTCAAGGTACTCGTATTTGGAGCGTATCTCCGGCGGCAAGTTCAAGATTTGGAAATACATGGGAAACACGCCCGCCTTATTTTCCCATACGGAAGCCCCATCCGCGCAGAACAGGATGATTATATTCCGCAACTCCTGGAAGAACTCTGGGTACCGCGCCTTCTTCTCTTTCCACGCATCTCCGTCTGCACACTCCGGACAAAATACAACTCACCGCGGTATACTTACAACTGTATGTGTACATCTGCAATATGTCACAGACATACGTTAAGTGTATTGCAGATATGCCCTTTGCAGATCCTATCACAAGCATTGGGATCATAGACGCGTGCTGGGCTCTTACCCCAAATTGTGTCTTTGCGTCCACTTTCAGGAGACGTATGACGGCCATGCGCCCGCATGAGCTCAGCAACTTCAGGTGAATTGAATAGCCTCCGGAAAAATTCCTTCAAGGGCCACCAAAGGAATTGCAATCGCGGCTTCTTCAGAGTGCCATCCTCCGGAGTGCCATCCTCCTCCGCCGCTCCAAAGCTTTGCCACCGGCATTCTTTACAGTGTGGACAATGATCCGCGTTCTCCAACTCCTTTTCGTACAAACAACATCCATTGACGCACATGTCCACTCGTTGGTACGGCGTACTAAAAGCGTCGAAAGTACCCATAGCTTTAGCGAACGTCAAGGGGAAATGGGTTTCGCGAAGCTCATCAAAGTTGTGAAGTAGGATCTCACACAACGAGGAAAACGATTTTTGGGTCAAGTTTTCCTCCAAGTTCCATTCCAGAAGATCCGCGAGGAGCTTAGTTGATCGCCGCACGTTGTGGTCCTGCGTACACATCGCAATTTCAGTGGCTGTCAATACATATGCAATATACTGCAATACATTGTCAATATGTAGGAGATATACATACTACATATTGCACGTGCAATTCACTGCACGATATTTGGCATAATAACGCGTTCTTACCGTCTCCCCTCCGAAAAGCTCCTTTGCAGCATTCACAATACTTTCCAATTGTGTTACAAGCGCTGCTTTAACGAAGTGGTCGGCATCTCCGTCGTCTTCTTCATCAAACCCCAAATCCTCCCCACCGTCATCCTTGGTCTCACCATCGGCATCCTCGGTCTTAGGCGCATCGCCATCCTCGTCGTCGGGAACTCCGGCCTCGCCGCCTTGACTCGACACATTCTTGGCTTCCACGTCCTGTTGTGCGTGTACCACCTCGTCTTCTGCGCTTGTCCTCCCGGCTTCCTCAGCATGTTCGCCCTCCTTGTCATCCATCGTGACGTCCACATCCGTATGTCTGTACGAGAGTTGCAATGCACCTTCAATACGTTGTCAACATATTGCGAATGTGTTGTCACGCAAGCTTGCCCAATCATTCATGGGAGAGAAAGGGCGTAGAGTACCTTAAGGTTTCGCCGCGGTTGCCACAAACTACAGCATCGATTTCTTCAGGGTCCGGTGCGGGTGGCTGGATCTGCCCGTGGAGTTTCCGATGTCGTGTGCGGGTGGCCTTGCTCACCACGTTTCCACGTAGGTCAACTCCGTAGCACATGGCACAATCACATAGAAACCGCCCTCGCTCCAATGTTACGGTGCCCACATTTCGACGATGTATTGCATGGAGCGAGAGCCAAGGATCGGCTTCGCCCGCCGTGTCCTTCACCTCACCCATCTCCGTGTCCTTCGCCTCAGCTGGCTCTTCCACCGGAGATCTGCTTCGCCCACCGCAATATATCTCCCATACATATTCAATATACCGGCAACGGTTTCTGATATATTGCAACATATTATATCATGAAAAATCAGTATGCAAGTTGAGGTGCCTAAATATTCGTACATACCTCATGGGCTCTTCCATATCGGCATCCGTGGTAACTGCAATTAAAGACCAAACTCCAACCGCACGGATCAAATCTGGCCAATCATTTATTGTCGAAACGCTCCTCCAATCTCGCCCAAGGCACCGAACCTCCCGCACATTGTCTCGTGTAGGATTATCGAGTTGAGAGTCGTCGGCCAGCAGCGAGCCGTATGTAGTCGCCTCGAAGTTGCCATCGTGTACTAGGTAGACAACGGTTTCCATACGGATCGGTGTCAAAATTGCTTGATGAGCTTCGAAGAAGTCGTAGGCTTCTTCCGCATTCGATGGTAGGTTGTCTCCCTCGGGGGTAACGTCAAGTGGAAATTGGTGAGGACTACGTTCCGCGTCAACAGTGACTACATCAATGAATCCAGAAATCCCGAAATAGTACCTACCGTCGTCTAAACGAGCTGAATTTGCCGCCTCGTGCGCCTCGGGGGGCGCCTCGCCCGCATCTCTGCACAATATCGTCCCAACATGTTTCCAACATCCCATCAACATGCTGCAACCATCACGATAGCGTGCTGCAGCATAGTTACGGCGAAAGCAAGTAGGCAAGGAAACATGATGAGATGTATCACCTGGAAAAGCTCTTCGATATGGACGATGCACTAGTCGACATTGAGGATGCCCGCAAATTGTCAGGCATGCTACTTCCAATGGTCCCATCTAAAGCATGCCCCTCGTGCGCCTCGTGCGCCTCGGGGGGCGCCTCGCCCGCATCTCTGCACAATATCGTCCCAACATGTGTTCAACATCCCATCAACATGCTGCAATCATCACGATAGCGTGCTGCAGCACTATTGCAGCGAGCCACGTGAGGAATGGTGGGAGGGAAACAATGCCCCACGAGAGTCCCTTATTACCTTGCACTCCCGCCGGCTAGTGGAGGGCTCGTGGGTGCCTCAGCATTGGGCGGCGGGGGGGACTCCTTGCTTTGGGCCTCGTGCGCCTCCGTCGGGGGGCGCCTCGCCCGCATCTCTGCACAATATCGTCCCAACATGTGTTCAACATCCCATCAACATGCTGCAACCATCACGATAGCGTGCTGCAGCACTATTGCAGCGAGCCGCCACGTGATGAATGGTGGGAGGGAAACCATGCCCCACGAGAGTCCCTTACCTTGCACTCCCGCCGGCTAGTGGAGGGCTCGTGGGTGCCTCAGCATTGGGCGGCGGGGGGGACTCCTTGCTTTGGGCCTCGCGCGCCTCGGGGGGCGCCTCGTCCGCATCTCTGCACAATATCGTCCCAACATGTTTTCATTCAACATCCCATCAACATGCTGCAACCATCACGATAGCGTGCTGCAGCACTATTGCAGCGAGCCACGTGAGGAATGGTGGGAGGGAAATCATGCCCCACGAGAGTCCCTTACCTTGCACTCCCGCCGGCTAGTGGAGGGCTCGTGGGTGCCTCAGCATTGGGCGGCGGGGGGGGACTCCTTGCTTTGGGCCTCGCGCGCCTCGGGGGGCGCCTCGACCGCATCTCTGCACAATATCGTCCCAACATGTTTTCAACATCCCATCAACATGCTGCAACCATCACGATAGTGTGCTGCAGCACTATTGCAGCGAGCCACGTGATGAATGGTGGGAGGGAAATTATGCCCCACGAGAGTCCCTTACCTTGCCTCTTGCATGCCACGAATCCTTTCGACAGTCCGTTGCAAGCAACTAGGCACCGGTGGAACAAGTCGAAACGATTTCCCCTTAAAGGTTACCGTTGCCGGTTCTAGCTCCAAGATGTCGGAAGGTGGTAACCAAGTCGGCCACGCGGTACAGTAATACTGCATATTTAACAAACAGTTCAAGGATCATTCTTTGGTAAAAAGAAACATACCTTTGTAGAAGAGATAGATGATGGAAACTCGAAACGTAATTTTCCTACATGGAGCACGCAAGAACGAAAAGGTTAGAACTCCAAGCCTAAAGAAAAGGAAAGATCGGACGTCCAAACAAAGAGGGTGAAAAGAAGATAGAAAGCACACCTTTATTGTGTGGCATCCCGGGTTTTAACCGAGACCTCCAAACCGCAGTTTGGCGCTCTGTTTGAGCTAATGCCACGTTCGCAATGCAAACTGAAAAAAACTGTCGTCAAAACGATAGGGTTGCGAAGAGATCACCCATCTCTTCGAAAAGTTAACCAAAGGAAGTGATGAAAATACTTACATGGGGTAGATTTCCGCGAGGAAAACGCTCGTGAAGTCCAAATAGTCGTGAAAATAGCGGTTTTCCCGCTATCGAAGGGTCTGAAAACCTGCGAATCTTTCAAAAAGGAGAAGTTAAGTAAACGAGTGTCGTTGAACACTCTTCTATTGTGTGGCATCCCGGGTTTTAACCGAGACCTCCAAACCGCAGTTTGGCGCTCTGTTTGAGCTAATGCCACGTTCGCAATGCAAACTGAAAAAAACTGTCCTCAAAAAGATAGGGTTGCGAAGAGATCACCCATCTCCTCGAAAGTTAACCAAATGAAGTGATGAAAATACTTAAATGGGGTAGATTTCCGCGAGGAAGACGCCGGTAAAGTCCAAACCGCCGTCAGAATAGCAGTTTTACCGCTATCGAAGGGTCTGCCGATCTGTGCATTTGTGAACAAGAGAAACTTCGAGTGCAAACGCGTATGATTAAGCGTAGCTAGAAAATTGTCATGTTACCATACAATATAACGGAAATGAAATACAAATCAACTGTTAGAAGATCGTAGTGCACCATCTCGTCGAAACTTCCCAAAGCCAAAGAGCGTTCCAAGCGCTAGCGTAAAACTCTTCTAGAGTGGCCCACAACAAGGCGTGGACATTCTGAAACAAAATATTGTTGCCAAATAAAATAAAATACTGCGCTAGAGCTGCTTTAAAATGCCCCAAAGGGGTTATTTCACCGCTTACTTGAAGCGCGGTCAAGTCCGAAGTGTTTCGAAAATTCAGGGGGCGCTCCACTATAAAGTTAATTTATATATTTTCAAGAGAAAATCTTGTGATGGTTGTATAATTTCTGCACACTGCCTCTGCCCCCTGAACTTTTCATCGTAAGTCTCCCACCAACTGCCGGAACTACTGCCCCCGGGGGGGAAAGCGTGGGCAGCCTTTGTAGGGTTGGGTTGTATTTCATTAACATTATAACAAAATCTGAGCATCCTTCGAAACCGTGGGGTTTCAAGGATACTCATCCGCAGGCCTTGTGCGTTGAATATGTAACTTATGAATACCTTGAGATGTAAATTTTCAAGTTTCATGAGCAATATTCAAACGGAAGGCCCCGGTCGTTTTTCATTTTGTTTCGATCAAGTTTGCCAATTTGATGGTCCCAAGGACAAGATCGCGAAGTGCTCTTCACCCATGGAACCGTCCCGCGCTCAAAAAAAAAGAGTCACGGCCAGGATCTCCGTTAGATGAAATTTCGAACGTCGCAGATCGACTTTGCATGCGCGGCTCCTCAGTTTTGCTCCCGATCGTGCGTTCGCGTGCCAAATTTCTGAGAATTTTTGGCTGGCCGATCGGGGACACTTCGGCCAGGGGCAATTGGAAATGTCACTTCCTGTCTAGTAGAGATGGTGCACCTATGTAATCTATACCTACGGTAAGATTGTACCACAATCTTACCGTACTAGGTAGGCCAACGATCTACCCTTATTAGGGTTTCGCTCGATTTCGTGGAACGTCAAAGTCGGAATTAATATGTGAATTTGGATTTTGGCTCGATAGAATCAGAGGGAGGGAGGGGTTTCGATTACTCTTGCCCTTGTCCCCAGAGTTTCTCGGAGCGCGGCCTGCGACATACGAGGGTCGGCGTTACAGTTGATCGGAGAGGCTCGGAGAAACTCATACTTATGGACTCCAGAACGTTACAAACCCCAAGTATAATTTAGTCCAT
The DNA here is from genome assembly GCA_001247695.2 of Cymbomonas tetramitiformis. Taxonomy (NCBI): domain Eukaryota; kingdom Viridiplantae; phylum Chlorophyta; class Pyramimonadophyceae; order Pyramimonadales; family Pyramimonadaceae; genus Cymbomonas; species Cymbomonas tetramitiformis. Next base: position 62,413 of record LGRX02000779.1, read on the forward strand.
AAGCTCTGGGAACACGAGTAGCGTCTCGATGAATACGCGGATATCGAATGCCACACGCGGAACTCAACCTTAATAAGTATACGAACCCTTCGAATGGTGATCAGCAGTGCGAACTCACGGGAATCATTTCTTAGGGCGAAGGTTACAAAAACAATGGTACAAATGGTCTGTGCAAAACACTTCATATAATACATTCCCGAATAAAACGTCGATATACAGCATAACACGGGTCGCATATGCAGCTTCACGTGCAATGCTGCCCAAAGTAGAAGTTTAAAGCTCATTTAGCGATCGACCGGCTTCACATGTACAGTGGAAACAATTTTAAACAAGGAGAGGGTAACAACCACACAATTAAGTGAAGGAAAGCGTGCTATTGAAATGGCACAATAAGTAAATTTCATCACAAATCAGCAACAAGAGCTGATTGGCCATATTCCATCGCCAGTGTCTCTGACAGAAAGCTTCAAATCTTGCAAACACGACTCTTGCGACATACGTCAACAAAAATACACAAATTCCAGCATACGTTTCACTGGTTATGGCTCTGGGGGATGGGGGATGACCTATTCCTTCAGTCTTCTCAGAAGACACTCAGCCCGAGGTGACCCTGAATTTCATCGTTTCTTTCTGATGAGTAATGTTTCTGCTGCTGAATATTTGGCCCCAGCGCCGTGTATGTGGCAGAACCAACAAAATGCCCTGCCTGGTACAAATTATTTGAACCTACATGTACTCAACAAAAGTGATATTGAGAAACAGTCTTTGGCGGACCCAGTTGTAGAATATATCTTCAATGGGCACTACTTCTTTTCATCCCAGGAGGAAGGGACAGGCGCCTGAGGCAATGTTAGAAATGACTGCCGCAGCTCCTCAAGCCGTTTTGAGATCTTCAACGCGAGCGAATCCTTCAGCATCTTTTCAGGATCCGAGATTAGCTGCCACCCATGCATCCACCTGTACCTCATTAGAACAGCTTCCGCCTTCCAGAACTAACGCACAGCACAATGCAAGGCAAATGCATTGCAATCGCGCACCACACCGCACTTCCACGATGCTGTCTTTCAACCTTTATCAATTACTTCTGAGCTCTCTCCTCGTGGATACCTTTGCAACAAGCCGCATGAAAGCCACAGATTGCACGCAAAAGTATTCTGGTGCTGCTAACAGAAACGGAGCCAAGTTCCCGCCACTTCATGTGTGCCAACCATTTCCGTCCGATACCCCCAGAGAGGCACTGCTGTGCCCGCGAGGGGGGGGAAGGGTCAATCTTGTTGGCAAGGGGGGGAGGTGCCAACAAGCTGGCGAGAGGGTGAGGCATCTCTTAGTTGGTGAGGGCAGGAAGTATGCATCCTAGAGGGTCCCTCACAGAGGTCATGTCGGCGCTGACTAAGCATGCATCCTAGAGGGTCCCTCCCAGAGGTCATGTCGGCACGGACTAAGCATGCATCCTAGAGGGTCCCTCGCAGAGGTCATGTCGGCACGGACTAAGCATGCATCCTAGAGGGTCCCTCGCAGAGGTCATGTCGGCGCTGACTAAGCATGCATCCTAGAGGGTCCCTCACAGAGGTCATGTCGGCGCTGACTAAGCATGCATCCTAGAGGGTCCCTCGCAGAGGTCATGTCGGCGCTGACTAACAAGGCATTCAGGTGGCCAGATCATGCCAAAACTTGCAAAACATGGTAAGCCTGCAATCATATGCCCCGAAGAGTTTAGGGTTTTAGGTCTTAGGGATATAGGTATACCTCCTTAATATTCCGCAGGGCTGACACTAGAGGCTCGAAAGGCAGCTGCAGCAACTCCTCCTGAAGAAGTGACACGCCCACTCACGAGCCAGCATCTATGCCCACATTGCATATGTGCATGCCCTATCGACAAAATCATGGGTATTCAAGTAGTCTAGTTTTGAAGCTATTTCATGGTAAGGGCGCCAGCTATTCCCTTAGACTCGAAAAATCGCCATTCACTGCCGTCACTCACGCGTCCTCGCACGCGGCTGCGCATGGCCCATGTCCCGAGAACGAGCGGGTCCGGGCTGGGCAGACAGGGAGCGTGGATAGATAGGCACCTCAGCATACTTCATTAGCGAGATGCCAACCCGGAAGACCACCTTCATGCCCTCCAGCATGAAGATGTCCCAGATGCGCACCACGAGGTCGAACTGCAGGCTGTAGCTGTACACAGTGATGAACCACTGCGACGCATACATCGAAGAGTCGATCATCTCCTGCGTGATGCCCAAGTCCCGGCCAGCCCCGCGCACATCACGTGGCGCCAGCGGGCAAACCCAAAGGCAGGTAGCACGCCCTTCTTGGACAGGTAGAACGCACTAGGCATGCTAAGAGACGATCACGGCCTCGGGGGGGGACTCCGCCATTTCACTGCCATTTCACGGATGACAATAAAACCAGTAACAGCTGCCGGCAATGTTGGACATGATCAGGTGGTGACATTTGGATTGCCCGGAACGTGTTCCAAGAATGAGCCTTCTTGTTTCATGCACTGCTGAAGCGGCACATAATGACCAACGTCTGTCGCAACACCTTACAACTGCATGGCAGCGCGGCAAAGGTGCATCCGCAGAGGTGACCGCAGACGCTACTCCTCAGCCATCGCAAAAAGGTGCATCCGCAAAGGGGACCGCATCACCACTCCTCAGCCATCTCAAAAAGGTGCATCCGCAGAGGTGACCGCAGGCTACTCCTCAGCCATCGCAAAGGTGCATCCGCAGAGGTGACCGCAGACGCTACTCCTCAGCCATCGCAAAAAGGTGCATCCGCAGAGGTGACCGCAGACGCTACTCCTCAGCCATCGCAAAAGGGGCATCCGCAGAGGTGACCGCAGACGCTACTCCTCAGCCATCGCAAAAAGGTGCATCCGCAGAGGTGAATGCAAACGCCACTCCTCAGCCATCGCAAAAAGACGCATCTGCAGAGGTGACCGCAGACGCCCACTCCTCAGCCATCGCAAAAAGGTGCATCCGCAGAGGTGACCGCAGACGCCACTCCTCAGCCATCGCAAAAGGTGCATCCGCAGAGGTGACCGACCGCAGACGCTACCTCAGCCATCGCAAAAAGGCGCATCTGCAGAGGTGACCGCAGGCTACTACTCAGCCATCGCAAAGGTGCATCCGCAGAGGTGACCGGCAGACGCTACTCTCAGCCATCGCAAAAGGCGCATCTGCAGAGGTGACCGCAGACGCTACTACTCAGCCATCGCAAAAAGGTGCATCCGCAGAGGTGACCGCAGACGCTACTCCTCAGCCATCGCAAAAAGGGGCCCATCTGCTTTACCTTTGATCGATGCCGAAACGAAACAAAGCAAGACGTTTACAAACAGCGGACATGTGCAACGTTCAGGGTGGTGCGCCAGTTCTGCCAGGCAGAGGGCAGGTCGAGGGCGCCCGGGTGTACCTTGTCAAAGTGGGCTCCAAGCGTCGGGCAGGTCTCCTGCCCCACCACCCCAGGTTTTCTCAGCCTTGCCGCGGCACACGCCTCCTCCTCTCTCCCGAGCGCACAGCGGATCGGCTCGAATGCGAGGGTCCTCAAGGAAACATCGGAATGCGATGTTAGTACGCATGGAAAGCTGTGCGCCCGCCGGTCCTCGTTGGTGTCCACGCCTCCTAGCACGGCATTGTACACCGATGGATGAGGAGAGGGCGGCCTGCTGTTGGGTAAGGCCAGGTTAGTATTGTGTTTAGGGTTAAGGGCGGGATGGGGAAGTGCTTAGGAGCCTGGGCGTGCGTGCGCCGGTGTGGAGGAGGCGGTGACATATGCACGCCACTCAAACCTGCCGCCTTGGGAATGAAGGGAATTTCTGCCTTGCCACTCGCTTTGGAAAAGACTTTTAGTCCCGGTGACACTTCACATCTTCGCATGCATCTTCGGTCCTCTCCGGCGGGTGTGCTGATATGCTGAATGCTGAGGTTTCAAATATTCTCACTGGGGTATCCGCCAAGCAGCTTACCCCTCACTGGGGTATCCTCGTAGCAGCGAACCCATCACTGGGGTATCCTCGTAGCGGCTTACCCCACACTGGGGTATCCTCATTGTGACTAACCCCTCACTGGGGTATCCTCGTGACGGCGAACCCCCTCACTGGGGCCATCCTCGTAGCGGCTTACCACCCCTCACTGGGAGCCCCATCCTCGTAGCGGCTAACCCCCACTGGGGTATCCTCATAAGCGGCTAACCCCTCACTAGGGTATCCTCAGAAACGGCTATCCCCTCTTTTCAGGGTATCCTCAGAAGCGGCTGACCCCTCACTGGGGTATCCTCATGTGACTCACCCCTCACTGGGGGTATCCTCGTAGCCGGCTAACCCCCACTGGGGTATCCTCGTAGCAAGCTAACCCCACTGGGGGAACATCTCGTTAGCAGCTATCCCCCCACTGGGGTATCCTCGTAGCGGCTAACCCCTCACTGGGGTATCCTCGTAGCGGCGATCCCCTCACTGGGGTATCCTCGTAGCGGCTAACCCCTCACTGGGGTATCCTCGTAGCAGCGAACCCCACTTACAAATGTGATGAAATATCCCTGTAATGACCCTAGCAGCAGTAGGTGCGTTACTCTCTAGCAAAACTCGGGCAAAAGAGGCCCGAAGAAGATCTCAAACAACACATTCCCTGCAGCGGCATGCCCGTCCGATTAAAAGCCCATGTGCTTCAGAGCCTGGCCATGACAGCAGGGCGAAACCCCCATTTCCAGCACCAGAGGGGCAGCCCCAGGCTGCGAGTGTCATCGCACCTGCAAGAGGCGCTCAAACTGGAAGAGGTACTGCCTCACGAGGGGCAGCCCCTGCGCAGCCGCCCACGTGCACACGGGTCGGCGGCTGAGCGCAACCCTGTAACACACTTCTCACTTTTTCATCGGAGCTTAGAGCACCCAGAACCAGAACAGCCAGGCCCGCCTCTCTCCACCGGGACCTTCCCGGTGCCGCGCAGTCCTGGCAGCACGTGCCTGCGGGTGCTCCGGGGGAGGAGGCCACCTGGAAAGTTCTTGATATTAAAATAGAGCTGCCTCTTCGATAACGAATAGTGCAAGTGAGGATGCGGTTCACCGGACAGCATTAACTCCCTGGCAGCCGCACCCCTGCCGGTCCCACGTGGCACGGGCAGGGATCGACGGAATGGTCGTGGACACAGGCCTACAGGGAACGCAATAGCCAGAGAGCTGCCTGCTGCGACAGCCCTATCATGAAAACGTGCGAAGTGCCATTGGAGAGCACAGGAACTAGGGAGTTACCGGTCGGTACAGGCCTTCCATGGGAGTGTGCACAGCTCCCTTCAGAAGTGCAACGAGGAGCCAAAATGCGTCCTGCGGGCCGAATGATAGTCAGGTTCCTACATCCTTGAGTGAGGAAGGAGAACAGTGCCAGATCGCTCGAGCAAGAGTTAGAGCGCTAACTCGCATGTTACCACGGGCGGCAGGGTCTCGAGGAAGCGCACAGAATGAGGTCGGCGGTAGCCGCACACAAGCACCCGGCCCACAAGCAAGGTGGAGGGGGTGTAGGGGATGGCAAGCCCTCCAGATCCCGGCGCACCTCCTCGCCCATGTACAGCAGAAGGAGCCCGGCCACGAAGCCCATGCCCTGCACGTAGCCCACTTCGCGATCGTACACCTGCGCCAGAGAGTAGCACCACCTCGGCGACACACGGAGGTGCCCTCGGTGACAGACGCAGATCAACACGGCGATCACGGCTTTCCGTCAGTGCAACGATAATATGCAGCAAACCTCTGCCTAGAAGAACGCCCGAACTACAGCTCCACAGCGCCCAGGGATGCAGGAAGACCCGAGCTACACGTTCACAGAGCCCAGAGCACGCCGGAAGGTAGCTCGGGCCTCCCGGCGTGCTCTGGGCTCTGCACACCGTCACTCAGGTCTTCCGGCGTGCTCTGGGTTCTGCTCGGGCACGTGCGCAACGGCCAGGGACCCTGTGCGGCTTCCTTCAAAAAGATGAAGGCACGAGTGATGTCAAGTGAGAGGCTGCAAATAAAAAAACGGCAGGGAAGGAGAAGCAAGAAGAGGTCCTGAAGCTCACCGAATAGGCCTTCAATACGTTGTACAGCGATCGCTGGCCAGGGCCGTGACGCTGTTGAAAAAAAATGTGACTGCGCGCAAACAAAAGCCGATGCTCAAAAGACGCATCCCGCCGCAGGCCCTGCTTGTAGAGCTCCTGGTAGGGTTACCGCAAGTCATGCGTGCCGCCGATTTCCCCCCACACGCCACGGAAGTCGCGGCGGTACGCCGGCATGGGTGTGCTTTGCAGGCGACGTGCAGGCTCCCGCTCCTCGGCAGGGCAGGCAGATTGCAGACATATTCAGACATAGAAAGTGCACTTGCGGGGAGGTTGCGCAGCTTGAGGTCCCGACTGTAACAAGGCTTTCGCTTCTGTGCGGAAAAGAAGCTGGGCCGAAGCAGCTTGCCACATCCGTGATCCGGGGTGTGAAAACCTTGGGAAGGTCCGGGATATGTCACGGATGATGTCGCTTTCAAACTCGGAGCTCTCGAACACCAGTTGCTGAAAAAGCACGCGGGGAAAACGTGAGTCTACAGCACGGAGGGGACGATATGGCCTTCCTTAGGCTGGCTCAGGACCGAGGGGCTGTACACCTTTTCCAACCGCGAACTTTGCGATACGGCGATGCATAGAGGGGCAGTAAGATATGGACAAGCGACGAGTGTCCTCCCTGCGGGTATAAAGCTGGTAGAGGCCGAGCAGGCATAAACACGTCTGCGACTTGTAACAAGGCTGAGAAAAAGCAGTGGCAAACAATTGAATCAGGTGCAAGAACGGCTTGAAGAAGTGCCCACAGCACGTCGCGAAGCACTTCACGCTCTGACACAGGTGTAGAGGTGCAAGGAAAGAGCACGAGTGAAGAGGGCACGTCTTACGTCATAGACGCCTGGGTTCTTGAGTAAAAGCTCACGGCTGCCGGAGATCAGCTGCCAAACGTAACCGCGAAGGGAATCCGGTATCCTGAAGCGGTCAAAGAACTCCATAGTCGACGTCATCATATGTAAGATGTGGCAAAACTTGGGTACAGAAAGCAGGCTTTGAAACAGAATGCTGTTCCGACAAGCCGACTGTTTTAAGTAAGGGTAGTTAATTGGGAAGAACGGCACCCCTTCCGAACCCGCCGTTTGACCGTAGCGGGCTTGCTGCTGTGGTATGCCTTCCAATCGGCTGCACCAGATCCTATCATCTTCCGCCACTTCTGCAACCGGCTGCAGAATTCAACCCGAGCCTCCGAAGCAGTGAGCAAATTATTCCATAATTATGCAGAAGTTAGTCCCGCACCACTGTCTTCGGCTACAATAGCAGTGCACAAGCTGATGCCTACAGCATCAACTTAGCTGGACTCCACGGACTTTCTGCATTTGCTCGAACTCCTGAAGGAAACGGCGAGAAGCGGCGGTTTTTGGAATGAAGCACGCATGGCGAGCTTTGCGGCACGGTAGACGCACGGATGAAGACTCGTGTATGGTGTCTGAAAAGTAGAGACTTCAAATGATAGCTGCTTTGTTAGACCTGCGACGACGAGTGCATGTTCTATCCTCTTTTTACGGTGTCTTTGAACTTCCGTGGCCATATTAGTGTATATACTCAGGCCACAACTCCTTTTCAAAAAATAAGTTCGAAAGCTTGAGATGGGTAGAAGTTGCCTATCAGCATACCGCTCCTCGAGCTGTTTCTTCTCCATCGAAGCCCTTTCCCCGTTTTCACCTACAGTTGAGTTCTCTTGTGACGAATCTGTGACTGGATGCAAAAATCCATATTCGTCCATATATCTGCACCGGTAGAACACGTGCCCATATCAGCTTAGTAAATCTACCTTGACCAAAAGTTCTTAAACTTTGTGAAGCACTGGATTCGTTTCGTGCACCATATGCAGCGGTGCGGCAAAAGATTTGTTGACAATGCAACCATGAGAACTAACTGCTTTCCATTCGAGAGGGTTCACAGAAGGTTGTGAACACCTTGGATGATCCTCTGATTGCGGCAACTGAGGTGGCAAATTAGAGATAACAGCATCAAAGTTTGAGCGATCTGACTGTTCAGGGGCTTGATAGACTAGGGCATCCTCCCAGTGACGTCGCGGGGGTATGGTGAAGCCGTTCCCCAACTCGTGGGCTCCATTAGCGAGCTGGCTACTTGGCAAAGGCCCCGTCTTCCTCTTGGAAGGTGCTGCCCCCGTTTTGACGTCGTTCGCTTAACGTGAAATACACAGCATGTAGTACATGACACACCAGTCTTGCTAGTCTATCGCAATATTAAACAATGAAATGCGACAGGCACCGATAATTACATAGCCGAGTTCGTTTGGAAAGTAATACAGGCTACCACGGAATATAGAAGTGTTCCTTGCAAAACTTATTCTCTTGGCTTCCTGCACTTTTGAGGTTGGCCTCGTTTCATGATGTTGGTTGGTTCTATGTATGTCCGTCTTCAGTTATCAATACCGGAAAATATATATTCAATCGAAATGGGATGGGCGATGCAACCATCTGTCCATCTCCATGGCATGCATCTCGACGATCTGTCTTCGCTGTTGTGTTCTCCTGTTCAGCACATCACGATCAGATCACTTCATCAGCAATAAACAGAAATTCGATGAATCCACCGTGGTATAAAATAGACCATTAGATGCTACCCGATCCATTTTCAGTTTTCACACGCCAAGTTGCCAACGATCGGTGCTGTCGAACTGCCGATTCACCTCGAGATGGCCAGATGGAGCGTTCGATGGAATTATATTAATAAGTTGACTTGTTGAAACGATAAGGTCGTGAACGGTCCGTTGAGATCTGACAGGTGACTCGTGAGTCGTGACATACACTTACAGGATACAGACAAATATCCAACATGCGATGGGTGGAACAGGAAGCACAAGGACCACATATAATATCATAATATATAATCGCACATTTCGAGTATAAACCGGGTATAACGGTTTTTTATACATTTTTTCTTCATGTTGTGAAGATGAAGGGTGAAACCTTCTCTCACAAGTCAGAGCCTCCGGACGCGGCGATTTTCTCCCGGTTTATCGAATTTTTATATTTTCTGTGGTACTCGATACTTATATATATATATATATATACTTTCCGCTCTTTTTCTCGCAATTCCTACCCAACGGGAGCGGATCGGACAAGGTGACTGGGCGGTCATCCGATTTACGGGGAATCCGCAGGATCAACAGTACTAATGCATAATCAAAATCATCCTTCATCGATATGATTCACTTTTTTCTCCTCATTTTTGTGCTTGCACAAACGAAAGAGTAAAGACACTGATACACCGCGAACCCTGTTTTTTGGGATGCATGTTCGTCTGAACGTCGATTTTTAGTGCTTGCGTATGCTATCCCCAAGATTCATTCACAATGTTGACCGAATTAGTAGCGTTCCTTGTCCCAGAAATCGTTTTTTATTAATATCCCGTTCGCGCAATGCTTGCATTTTTTCTGACTTGATAGCTTCAAAAGGCACGGGATATGTCCTTGGTGTGTCCATACATCTCGCGAAAAGATTCCCTCTAACACATGCCGGGACAGCTTTTGGATCGGGTTCTTCGGCGAGAGCTCGCGTTTAACCGGTTTAGAATGTACAGCGCTAGTGCAGCTTCGTCAGGTTTCTTTAGGCTCTTCTTGCTGGGCTTGGTGTTCTTTCTTCCGGGTGAGTAGACGATATTGCCTGTTTTCTCTTGCCGACACTGCGCTGATCACAATCTTCACTCTTCTCGCGAAATATGGGGACAAGGTTATGTGGCTGGAAGGGGTGCCACATCCCAGAACCCTGACATCGACCTGTGGTTGGGTGTGCGTGTGGATCCCATAAGTAAGAATTACTTTGCAGGATGTTTTTCAGACGTCACTTGGCAGCTCTGCGCGCTCTACGCTGACCACCTGTGCCAGTAACAATTTTGGGACTCGTGGGTGTGAACGCGTAGGACATAATATACACCTATGATATTATCCTGTCTGGACGCCAGACTTGCTGACTTTTTGCGCCTGTTTCAAATCCATACGCAATTAACGCTCTGGTGACTGCCTGGCAACCCTGAGAATCCTCCACACTGCGTGTGTTCCATGCGGCTCGCGGCTTTTTTACCCTCGCGCTGGGCACATCTGCACACCTACGCAGGAGCGCAAACCACAACACCCACCATGGCTCCCACCACCATCCCTACCGTGTCACCCACCACTGCCCCTACCGTGTCACCCACCGTCTCTCCCACCACCATCCTACCGTGTCACCCACCGTCTCTCCCACCAGAAGCCCTACCGTGTCACCCACAGTCTCTCCCACCACCACCCCTGCCGTGTCCACCACAGTCTCTCCCACCACCACCCCTGCCGTGTCCACCACAGTCTCTCCCACCGCGACCCCTACTGCGTCTCCCGCTGCCCCTACCGCACCTCCCAGCACCGCCCCCACCGCCCCTACCGCGTCTCCAACCACCGCCGCTTCCACCTTGAGTAGCTCGCCGACCACTACTTCTCCGGCCACCTCGTCACCCGCAACCGCCGCCCCAACAGCAAATCCGACCAGTACGTCATCACCGACCACCGTCTCCCCTGCGACCAGTTCCCCGGCCACAGCCGCTCCAACCACGGCTCCCTCGACCTCTGGCCCGACCACTACACAGCCACCCCCTCCCCCTTCGCCTCCCCTCCGCCATCACCATCCCCACCACCACCTCCCTTCCACCCCCTCCCCTCTCCCCTTCCCCTCCTCCTCCGCCGAGTCCCCCTCTTCCCGCGGGCGCCCCATACTTCACTGGAGGCTCCCCCTCAGTGAACTGCACCCTGTACAGAACAGGCGAGCAGTGTGTTTTATCAGTGCGGCTGAGTGAAGCCGGCAACGTATATTACCTCATTCTCGAACACGGCTCTCCTCTTCCTGCGGCGAGTCAGATGATAGCACCCAACATACAATACGTGAGACCCTGCCGCCCCGGCGCCTCTCGCCTTCCGACCTGACAGGCAAAACCCAACCGCCCCCATGTTCCGGCATGCGCAGAGGCGCTTCGTCGTGATAATTAAGCTGAGTCCTTTTGATGTGTGTCGCGCCACTCGGTGTCTGAGATGTCCTTCGCCTGTGACGTGTGACTCATGGCTGGTTGTTGCACGGCCTGGCCTGTGACGTGTGACTCGGAAAATGAGGTATCCTGACAACTTGACCTGTAGCGTTTGACTCACGGCTGTGGTTGCATAGCCCGGCATGTGATGTATGACTCGATGTGTGTGAGATATCCTGAGAGCATGGCATGTGTGTGTGACTCACGGCTCGTGGTTGCGCAGCCTGGCATGTTTCGTATGGGCTGCGTGAACGCTGCAGCAGAAGGTCTGCGGCACTGACAACTGGTGAGAGGTTGGTGCTGCATCTGCTGGGTGGCCACTGTTGCAGGTGAAGGCAGGGTCGTACTCGTCTTTGGCGGCCAACGTGACTGACACGAGAACGTTCACCGACCTGGCGGCAGGCATGGCATACACTGCATATTTTCTGCCCAAAGACATTGGTGGTGCCCAGGGCTGGATAGAAGGTGGTCCCCCCTCATACTATCAGCACCCCTCCTCACATTGGTGGTGCCCAGGGCTGGAGAGAAGGTGGTCCCCCCTCATACTATCAACACCCCTCCTAACATTATCCGCACGCTTCTTACACTGCCCGCATTAATCCTCATCGCCCGCCAGCCCTGTGGCATACGTCGCATCAATGGTGGTGAGCCTGCTGGCAGACGTGCCCTCCTTGATAGCCATCCCTCTGACGGACGAGCCCACATTGCTGATCCGGCACCATGGCAGGGCAAGTCATCATGCGGGGCGGCCTCCGGCTTCCAGTCCGCCGCCTGGCGATTGACAGCGCATTGTTTCATGCTTGGAGTGACATGAGCCTCCCGGCTAGAGCCGCAGGTGCCTCTGCATGTGGATGCCACAGTCAAGATTGTGGGCTTGGCTTTGTGAGCTGTGGAAGCCGCGGGTGTTGTGGGCGCTGATCTCTGCTGCAGCGGTGGAGTTCGATACAGCCAAGGCGGTGCCGCCTCCTCCGTATCCAAGTCCCTGCCCTCCCCCGTTGCCTCTCCTCCTCCGTTCCGCCTCCACGCCTCTCCTCAAGCCCGCCTTACCCACCCCCCTCCCCTCCCGCCTCCTGCTCCAAAACCACCGCCGAGCCCTCCCCCCCCCCCCACCCCCGCCCGCTGCTTCTCCACATATCGCCCCTCCTCCCTCCTTCGCCCATGTCACCCCCTTTACCCCCCCTCCTCCCCCCACCCAGACCCAGGCGCGCCAGTTCCAGGGTTTCAAGACTGGCTACCCAGCAGTGGTCAATGTCACGGCCACATCGGGTGTGGCTACGCTGCAAGTGAAGCTGGCGTCCGAGGGCGATGCCGCTGACGTGTATTATGTAGTGACCCTGAGCTCAACGCAAGCCCCGCCGGCGCTTGACATCGTTCAAGCTGCCGCCGGCGCCGGCAACATCAGCAACGTGGTGCGCAGATCCGCCACCTTCTGACGACTGCGCGACGCCGTGTCCCGTTTGTGCTGCCGTGCTCACTCTTGACGTCATCCAACCATTTGGCGTATTGCCGCCTTTAGAGTTTTCGTGCATTCCCATCAATTCTCAGGGAATCCAAACTTGGTCGGAAGCAAAGCAATCGGACGCATGGGCTCTCTTGTTGGCACCAGGTTGCAAACTCCTTTCTACAACAGAAATCTGGGTGTCATTATTCGAGGGTTCCATTTCAACACGGGCGGAGTCTGCCCACACGTCTTCCGAGCAGGAGGGAACGCCCTTTGCACGGGGGTTTACACTAAAAGTTTGGCAGTCCCAACAGGGCCAGGCTCGATAGGCGTTGCCGCACGCAGCTCATCGCGGCAGGCTGTTACACGTTCGCGGCAGGCTGTTACACGTTCGCGGCAGGCTGTTACACGTTCGCGGCAGGCTGTTACGTTCGCGGCAGGCTGTTACACGTTCGCGGCAGGCTGTTAGGGTGCATCGCCGCCGGGGCCGCCCGCGCGCGTGCGCTTCGATGGCCTCCGGGTTTGCCTCATGGTGGCGCTCGGGAAGTGCGAACTTCGGGAATCGCCCTCTGCCCACGTGCCGTGGCTGAATCCCTGACGAGAAGACCCCCCTCAGCCCCCTTTGTCACTTGGAGGCGCCTGGGGCTCCGAGGACGCGCGGACGATTTGGGAAGGCGTTCAGGAGCAGCTGGCCTCGGTGTGCAGGTCGAAGGCAACAACTTGGGGGTGATACAAGCTTCGTGCGCGTGCTGCGCCGCGGTGTCCGGTGTCGAGTGCTGCGAAGTGGCCCAGACTCTCTCCTACCTCGACCCCTTGACTTCTTACGCGCTCTACGCAGTGCCCAGGCTGCGCTCGCCCTACGTGGAAAGCGGCAACGCAGATCTGACACAGCTGTATGGCTGGCCGGAGAGTAGGCCCCCTCCCCCTGCCCATGCACGTGCCCCCTCTCACTTTGGAAGGATGGGGCGGCCCATGCTCCCTGCGTCCCTGCACTTGAGCCTTTCCCCTTCGCGATTTTTGGCGCAATGTCTGGAGTGTGCCGCGATTATCCACGTGGCGCCTGGCTGGATTTGCGTGCAACCAATTGAGATGTCACCGCACCGGGTGACACATGCAATACACCATCCGCTGGGGTGCCCTAGCTGTGCTCGGCCAACGGTTCACCCTGATGAACGGATGAATCCACGTGGCAGACTGTATATGGCACACTGTACTAGGGGTTAGTGGTGTTCTTAAGGCCAGAAACGCCGGAAATTTTTGGTGGATCGATCGACGTTTCCGGTGGATCGGACCAAATGTCCCACTGTAACAATAGCCAAACACTCGCTTTTCTGGCAGATCGGACGGCGGAAAATCGGTGGCCTTGGGCCAATTTCCGATGGCCTCCGGTCACTAAGAACAATGCTGCTGGGGGTGCGGAGCTCAGGGACTCTCTTTACCACCTCTGCACTCGCCCCATCACCACCCCCTTCGCCGCCGTCCCCTCCCTCACCTCCACCAGCCACGGGCCCTCCCCGCCATATCCTCCTAACACCCCGTTTCCACCGAACAGCCCGCCCCCCTCCTTCTCCCCTCCCCCTCCCCGCCAAGCCCTCCGCCTCCAATAATCAGCTCCCCGAGCCCCCATATCCGCCTCCTCGGCCCCCTCCGTCTCCACCCCGCCAGTCGCCCAGCCCGCCTCCGCCGTCTCCGCCTATCCCGCCTCACCCGCCTCCTCCATCACCCCATCCTCCAGGCTACGCTGAAATGGAGCTGTCATTTTCTGCGGTGCTGACGGGACCGGATGTCGAGGACGAGATTGATTCCGTAGAGCTTTATGACTTCAGCACCTCTTTCTGGACGGTGCGCCTTTCTGCCCAGCCACTCTTCCCCCAAACCGGAGGACTGTGGCTGGCCCTTGGCCTTCAGCCGGTGGTCTCAGCATCAGTTTGCACGGGGTGCGATGTCGCGCTTTAGGCCAATGGGTACGCAGCTAGGGCACCCAAGGATGTCTAGGTCGGGTTTTGGGCAATGGGCACGCAACTCGGGTAATCGGGGATTGCAAAGTCGGAATTTGCGGCTGACCCCAAGAACCGTGGCATTGGATGGGCAGGCGGCCACAAACGAGTTCAACCAATTCAGTTTGCCCGCGAGTGTCAGCAACATGACCCTGGCCACCTTCGGCGGCTGGCGCACGGTGTCAGAGATTGACCTGGAGAACATCACGCTCGCAGACTGGCTGACGGGGGACGCAAGGACCATCTTCCGACGGACTCTTGCTGCCATCGCTGGGTATGACAATGATGACGTCACCATCCTCAATGTGTGGGATGTCAGCATCGTGGTGGAGCCCCCCGATGTTCCAGCAGCTCCCAGCCCACCAGCTGGACCGCCCACCCCGCCTATCCCGCCTGGGGCCGATTCCCTCACCCCTCCGCCTGGTCCTCCCTTGCTGCCTCCCCCTACCCCTCCTCCTGCGGCGTCATCCAACGCCACCCTCGCTCCTCCACCACCTGCGTCAGCCTCCAACGCCACCAACACCTCCGGGGCTGAAGGTAAGGCGGCGCCCTCTGTTGCTGCTCCGCACTCTCCTCTTCTCTTGTCGCAGCGCCCCACCGGTGTCATCCTGTGCAGCGCTGCCTCGCTGGCGCCATCCTGTGCAGCGCTGCCTCGCTGGCGCCATCCTGTGCAGCGCTGCCTCGCTGGCGCCATCCTGTGCAGTGCGAATTAAAAGGGGTTGTCCCAGGTGGAATAGAGCGCCGTTTGCCAAGGCGGCAGTTTACTCCGAAGTTCGCGGCTCCACTGTTGCTCCTGCCACGTGGCACCTCGTAGTTTGCTCCGAAGTCTGCGGCGCCACTGTGGGATCCAGCTGCATGAGTCGCGGAGTTGCAATCCTAGCGGGCATGCCATTACAGTTGACCCCCGTTGGCGCACTCCGAGCCCATCCATCGGCTGAGTTGTCGCACTAGGGGCTCACCCGCCCGTTGGCAACCTCAGAGCTTATCCCCTCGTGCACGTGCTCAGAGCTCCTTCAACCATTGGCAGTGGCTATCATTGCAGCGCCCTAAGCATGCTCGCTGATTTGCCCGAGTGCAGTACATAGCGCAAGGTGAAGGGTCGATTAGCACCCCTCCCAGGGTGTGGGGTGCAGTACATAATATGTATTTACTCCAGAATGAGAGATGAGCATGCCATCAGCCTATATATCCTATACGAGGAAAATCGCTCAAACTTGTTGTTGTAGTATGGGGGGAAGTCGAAAGTTGAACTGTTTTTTTTTGCCTTTTGTTTTCTGCTGCATCGCGCCCTGCGACGAAATATCCGAGGGAGTGTCCGGTGCCAAGCTAAACATAATGGTCCAACACAGATGGCCCACCTCCCAATACATTTGAACGACTAGCTCGGTGACCCACATGACTTGGATCTTCCCTCAACAGCTCGGCCAATCGGGTCTCCCACGCCCACTTGCCTCGGGCTCACGGCAATTGGGGGTACGGGGATGGGAGGGGGGGGTTGGCGGACCGTTGGCGCGGGTGCAGCCCGACGGCACATACTCCAGACATCCTACATCGCGCTCAGGGTCACGAGCTCCGTGTTCGCTTCCACTGCACTAGAAGGGAGGGAGCAGGTGGGTCCCATTAGTCTGGAAGGGGCGGTGCTGGGCGGATCCTCGGTGAGGGGGTATGGGGGTTGGCTGCGGAGATTGTTGGAGAGTATCTCAATGCGGGATAGCCCACTGCTCGCAGCTCGCCAAGAATTGAAGTGGGAAAGGGTACGGAGGAGTGAGGTGGAGGGATCGGAGCTCCTCGAGAGTTCAGCCCACAGCTGTGTTTTGAGTGCACTCTGCATATACTGCACCTTCGTTGTGTGTATGGCTTATCCCTGGACCGATTCCTTTGGCACCATATAGGCGCAGAAGGTCAGCTGCACTATGTACCCATACGGGGATCGACGGATTCAGCACACACTTCGGGACATTTATCCAGATTTTCCGGAGCTCACTAGTGGAGAAGGGGACCACCTAAGCCCCACTGGGCCACCTGAGCCCCTCCAGGACTGCACTGCCTGCGCACTGATGTTGTGCCTTTGAAGCCAGTCCACCTCTACCCTCAATGCCTCCTGAGCCATCACCCCGCCACCAAGCCTACGTTAAGGGCCACCACCCTGCTCCCTGCCTGCCCCAAAGCCTGGTCTCAAGAGAGCTTGTTATTCCAGAGGGCTGGTCTCAAGGGACTGAGAATGAGACCGCGTCCCTTCCTGCTTACTTTGTGCGCCATCCGCCGAACTGCACCTGCAACCCCTAACCCCCAACACTAACTCTATGGGACTGAACCCCTTGCGCTGGACATCCTGGCCGACAGTTCACCAACCTGCTGTCGCCTCCACGACAACTGTTCATCACTGCGAGTTCCGGCACGGCCAGCAACCTCGCCACGTGGGCAGGGAAGCTGACGAGACATTTTATGTTGCCGTGCAACCTGTTGTAAGTGGTCATGCTGCCGGGATCGGCCCTCGAGCTTTGAGGGGCTCGGCATGTGTCAATTCCACCCGTAACCCTTCCACCCACATCTCCCTCAGCACCCTCCCCACAAGTCCCCCAGTGCCAACAGCCCCCTTAGGAAGCTGAGTCACCCGCCTGCTCGCCCCCATCAAAGTGGCCACCCCTTCCTCCGGCAAGGCCATCGCCTGCTCTGGTGAAGCCTCCGCCCTGCTCCTGACTCCAGAACCCGCGCTCTGAGCGTGGTGACGAGAGGTCATCCCCGTCTGCCAAGACATGGTAGATGTGCAGGTGCTGAGACGAGGCTGCTTGACCGGGCCCGCGTGCGCCCACAAACACCTCTATAGACCGAGTCTGTGCAGTACCCAGTCCCTAACCCAGCCCTCCGCCGCCCGAAGATTCTCCGCTTCCTGCCGCACATTCCCCATACTCTCCAGGAGCCGCGGTGTCCATGGTAGATCCGCCTGCCTCGCTTGCCCCACCAGAGGCCTGCCCGGACAGCGGATGTTGCGTTCCCCTAGACGCTTGCGTCCCGCCACGATGCCCAGCCTGCCCGGCCTGCGTAATATAGTCCGTCTCCTCAATCACGTCCTCCCAAGCCACGTCCATCGGAACCAACCTCGCCCCCTCCTCCCATCCAGCCCCCTCCCCATGATCCGGGTGGGGGTCCATACCTCCCCTCACACCCCCTCCACCAGCCCTGTGCCAACCACCTCTGGCTGGGCATCGATTGCCCCTGGGCCCGTCGAATTATCAGCCTTGCGACCTCTATCCAAGGTGAGCTCTAATCCACGTGGGTGTGGCTTATCCTTGGACCGATTCCTTTGACACTATGTAACCATGGAAGATCGGCTGCACTATGTACCCACACCGGGGATCAAAGGATTCAGCATACACTTCGGGACACTTATCCCCTTGCACGACAGCCCTGTGTCAAGGCACAAGTTCCCCCACCTCCTTCCGGCATGTAGGCCCCCATCCTCGGCCTCGAGAAGCTAAAGCGGATTGGAGCGGCTGAAAGACCAACGGGGGGTGTGATCCCGATGTGGTCACTGCTATAGCCTCCCACCCCCGCCCGCTTCAGAAGGAGTTTAAGAATTGAAGAGCGGCGCCCAACAACTTCTGAAAGCAATCTCCGATCGTCTTGACCCCGTCTCTAGCATCCTGTAAAACACGTCATGAGTGCGTGCCCTAGTAAAGGGGACACTCACTCACGATGTGCTCAGCTCGGCTGAACCCATCCAGTGTAGTGTGACTCCATTTGTTGGGCACTCACAGGCTATGTCTAGCGCCCCAACGCGCCCTTTCAGTCCTACCCTCCTGTACTGGCCCGGAGAGTGCGTGTGCTGTCACCCGATGCACACCCAGCCGAGAACCAATGCACACCCCTCTTTCCACCCGTACTCCAAACATCCACTGTTCCCAAACCCTACCTACATACAAAGTCGGGTCTACACCCAAAGAATGACGTACAGGTGTCCGGTGTGACTTACACCCCGAGGATATCTGAATTCTGCTAGGCTCTCCTTGGTCATCGATTTGATGATTTATTAACCAAGGAAGGACGGCGGATTGGCTTCGGTGGCATTCAGCCCGAGTCGCATGCCTGATGCCAGGGATCTTGTGTGGAGCAGCTCTCCTCTGCGCCCCTCATTGCTTCCTGCACTCTTCCTTTCCCACCAGTCTCTCCCTCGGCGCTCTCCCCATGATCCAAATGGTACTTCCGATAGGCGTATCCCATGCGGCCTGTGCAAGCGAGCTCAAACAGTCCTTAAGGTCGGGAAGAGTCCCGCACTGTCAATGAGCACAGCTATAATCCCAGTGGCACCTTTCTGGCGGGTACTGCCTCTTGGGGGGCGCGGCAGACTAGGCTGCCTTTGCTGCTGCAAGGAGAGGCAGAGGGTGGTGAGATGCGCACTCTGTCTTCCCTTGATCTTTGCAGGGAGCGCCTCGGTGCCCGCATGTATTTAATATTTTCTCATCAAATGTGCGTGCCGGTGGTGGACTTGTGTTCTTTGACCTTGATATGAGTACTGGCGGATCGCTGTGAACGGGGACGGCCGCCGGGTGGAAGTGGGTTTTGGGAGGCGGTTATCCCTGTGGTGCCATTCTGGCGGGCACTGCCTCTTGGAGAGCTCGGTAGATTCGTCTGTCGAGCTGCGAGGAGTGGCAGAAGGTGGTGAAGTACACCTTCTGTGTTTTCCCTTGAATTTTGTGGGGAGCACTTAGGTGCCCGCATGTTTTCCTTTTTTTGACATGGGGTGTCCATGCTGTGTGGTGTGACTGCATTCATGACATAACCATGGACCAACAGGTCCCATCCATCGACCGGGAGCCACTGGGGGGCATGCCAGCAGGGTCCGCTTACTCCGTAACCCAGAGACCAACAATTGTTTGGCGACGATCGGTCACATGGTATCATCTTTCCATGCTGCTTTGCATTTGGGTTGGGAATATGTATGCGTTTGTGGTATCTTGTCACGGCCCCGCCCTGCTCTTGATTTGCTTCTCACATCCACTGGGATGATGATGGGCTGGCTTTTGTTGGCCGATCTCATGCCGTTCAGTGTGCGCGCGCGCGCTTGGAGAGCTCGGTAGATTCGTCTGCCTTTGCTGCAAGGAGAGGCAGAGGGTGGTGAAGTCCGCCTTCCGTGTTTTCCCTTGATGTTCCCTTGATAGGTGCCCGCATGTTTCATTTTTTGACATGGGGTGTCCATGCTGTGTGGTGTGACTGCATTCATGGCATAACCATGGACCAACGGGTCCCATCCATCGACCGTGAGCCACTGGGGGGCATGCCAGCAGGGTCCGCATAATCCGTAACCCTGGGACCAACTATTGTTGGGCGATGATCGGTCACATCGTATCATCTTTCCATGCTGCTTTGCATCTGGGTTGGGAATATGTATGAGTTTGTGGTATCTTGTCACGGCCCCACCCTGCTCCTGATTTGCTTCTCACATCGACTGGGATGATGATGGGCTGGCTTTTGTGGGCTGATCTCGTGCCATTCAGTGTGTGCGCACCGCTGTGCAGAGCTGCAGGTTGTGTGCAAGCGCCCTGCTTCTTGCTGCTCGATCTTTTCAATCTCCATGAGATACGCTGCTGCGTGTGTGTGCGTGTGGTTGGTCAGCCTGATGTTTAGGGTTTCGGAATCGGAATTCTTCTACTGAAATCAAGGCTGTTGGTTTATTCAGGACGGCGCACGTTTTACGGCTAATGAAGTTACTGAGGGCTGAGGCTGTGACTTCACCAGGTTGATACGCGTGTTTCGGCTAATGAAGTTATTGCGGGTGTTGAGAGGAATGCGCCTCTTCAACCGGTGAGCGCCCGGTGCTGCAAACCAATGGGCCCTCGCCAGAAGACTGCAGGGGGTGTAGCAGCGGAGGCCCCCGAGCTGAGAAAAAGCGCACTGCTGCCCTGCGATTTGGGAGCGCCCATGCCACAAACCCCGAGCACATACTACTTCATGTCTGCGGCAGGAGCAATAACACTTGGCGCCATATGCACCTTTCGATCTTGAGTTGATCGTGTGTGCGCTGGTGAGAACAGACGCGCCGCCAAAATATGCCCCAGCGCTCGAATGATCGTGGGGAGGTTCCTCGGATCGGGCTTGAGGCATTGCCCAATAAAGCTGTTGCAGGGCAACTCGATGCAAGGGTTTCGCCTTTCACGTTGCGGGGTGTGCGACGCAGGTGGGAGGCGCGTCTCAGCATCAACTACACAATCTTTGAGCTGGTGATGCTGGTGATGGGGCTGATGCTGTTTGCGCACTGGATGGCGTGCATCTTCGGAGTGTTGATGGTGCGCTTCGGCCCTGGCCATGCCCGGCCACACCAGCCAGCCGGCGGTTGGAAACGCCAAAACGTGGCTGTGGCGCAATCTTGTGCACGGTGTTGAGTGGATTTGATGAAGCTCGACGTGAGGGGTTCGATGGCGCATGACCTTTCATGTGAGACTTGGTGCGCAGCATGAGGGAAGTGGTGCGAGATGATGAGCGGTGGGGATCATTGGAGGTGTCGAGAACGCATGAAATCAACGACGGACATCGCACAGCCGATTGCGACTGATATAGGATCGGCGGCATGTGCAGAGAAGTCGATGTGCAGGGGACGCGAGGGAGAGGGGAAACGCCGCAAGCTACTTCCTTCACACTTCGAAGGGCGTGGGGTGTGGTGCAGGCCTCGGAGTTGATCATAGACGTGGATGATGACATAGACCGATGGGCCACTGCCTTTGGAGGGTGGTTGCCCAACGTGCATAGGGACTCGTCCGCCGTCGACAAGTATGCAGCAGCTCTCTATTGGTCGATGAGCATGGTCATGGGCTTCGGCTCTGCTCCACTTCTGTTTGGCGCAGACGAGGTGTTCCTGTATATTCTCGGTAACACCCTTGTCCTCTGCTAGTAGGGTTGTACAGCAAAGCACAGTGCGAGTCCTCCTTTCAGAAACTGGAATGCGATCTCGATCTGGATCTCTTAATTGAGCGAGCGAGTGGTTGAAAATAAAAAGCTAGATCTCGTCGATCCTTAAAGAGTGCGTCCCCACAGTCGCCGCAGTGCTCATGGCAATAAACGCTGTTCATGATCGACCAGGGAGGGGTGGGGGCGAAGTGGGCTGTGGGCCTGATTACTGTGGCGAGTGCCTCTCCAGCTGTGACATGGAAGGCATTTGAGCTGCCGACATGGTGATGCGTGCAGTGATGAAGTACATGCCTTCCTTGCATTTGGGGGTAAAGCAGCAGTACAGCCCAGGCATGGTGACACCCCGATTAATAAGCGCGAGTTTGATTAGTGGCTGAGAGACGGAGAAGCGGGATGCAGGAATGGTGTTGTGTGGTGTAATGAACGCATATCTTATTGGCGGCGTTGTGAGCATGCTGGAGCGGATAAAAGAGCATACAAGCGAGTTCCATCGGACGATGGACACACTCAATTCGTTCCTAGTAGACCGGCGCGTCATGGATGACAAGTGTGTGGTCATCGATGACAAGGCCTTCAGTGGGCAGGTACCCCCCAGTGGTCTCCCATCCGCAGCATTCACACTGCAGACCGCCAGATATCGATTACATCCGCAGCATTCACACTGCGGACCGCCAGATATCGATTACATCCGCAGCATTCACACTGCAGACCGCCAGATATCGATTACATCCGCAGCATTCACACTGCGGACCGCCAGATATCGATTACATCCGCAGCATTCACACTGCAGACCGCCAGATATCGATTACATCCGCAGCATTCACACTGCGGACCGCCAGATATCGATTACATCCCCCGCGGTTCCCATTGTCCCAACCCTTCTTTCCACTAACACCCCTCCCCCCGCTTCTGTTCTCCCATGGCGCTATCCTGCCAGCAGCCAGGCACTTTCAGGGCGCTCACCGCCGTCAGGAGACTGAGGTCCATGGCGAGTGCCGCGTGGTGCCGCGGAGAATGGCATATACCCTGAGCAGATGATGTTGTCTGCCCAGGACATCTGTGAGAAGCTGCGCAGCTACTACATCTTCAAGTTCAAGCAAGGCAAGATGGCGGAGAACTGGCAGGAGGACATTCTGCGCACCTGCAGCCAGTTCATGCAGAGCGCGGTGGCCTACAAGATGCACGCGCGCACCCTCGGCGCGGTGCCCCTCTTCCGGCCGCCTCGGGTGCGCCGCTCTGAGTCGTTGCGCCGCCGCGCCGTCCCTGTACTCTCCCCTCGCCCTGCGTGTAGTCTCCGAGCAATTTCCATGCACCCTAGCTTGCCCATGTTCCTGCGCAGCTGTGATCTGAGGCGGCGAGCGTGACGCGCGCCTCCGGCCCCTCGCGGCTTTTCTGTGGAGTTGCCACACAGAGCGGTTCTGAGATGGTAAGGCACGATGCATCGCACTGGCAGGAACAAAACTCTGAAAATCTGAACAAGTACCAGCGCTTCATCACGTACATTTCCATGCACCTCGAAACCCAGGTACGTGTGGCCCGGCTGTTTGAACGACCTCGCCACCCGGGTACGTGTGGCCCGGCTGTTTGAACGACCTCGACACCCGGGTACGTGTGGCCTGGCTGTTTGATCGACCTCGACACCCGGGTAGGTGTGGCCTGGCTGTTTGATCGACCTCGACACCCGGGCACGTGGCCCGGCTGTTTGAACGACCTCGCACCCGGTACGTGTGGCCCGGCTGTTTGATCGACCTCGACACCCGGGTACGTGTGGCCTGGCTGTTTGATCGACCCGACACCCGGGTAGGTGTGGCCCGGCTGTTTGATCGACCTCGACACCCGGGTACGTGTGGCCCGGCTGTTTGATCGACCTCGACACCCGGGTAGGTGTGGTGACTTATCCGGATTCTCCGGAGCTTACTAGTGAAGAATGGGACCCCCTAAGCCTCACTGAGCCACCCGACCCCATCTGCATCCACAACGCCAGCGCACTGCCGCCTTTTGCCGGAAGCCGGCTCATCCCTGCCCCCCGAGCTGCGCGAGCCATATCTCCACCACCAAGCCTACGCGCAGGACCCTCCCTTTGCTCCCTGAGCCTCAGTGGACCACCTGAGCCCCTATGCGACTGCCCTGCCGGCGCACTGCTGCTGTGTCTCTGAAGCGGGCTCACCTCCACGACTCGAGCCACCTCTTCACCACCAAGCCCACATTCGGGACCACCCCGCTGCCCCCTACACGCCTAAGAGCCTGGTCTCAAGAGAGCTTGCCCACCCACGCCACGGCCAGAATCCCCAAGGGCTGTCCCAAGGGGCTGAGAATGATAAACGGGGCCGCTCTCATCCAAACCTGCGCCCCTGCCACCAACTTGCGCCTGTAGCCCTCTACCCCCAGCACCAACTCCACATGACTAAAGCCCTTGCACTGATTGCCTTGCGAGGAAGCTGCGAACTTGAGCAATGCGCTCCACACTTGCCCTACAACTGTCGTGCCGCACTGTTCCTACTTAGGGTCCCATCCCCACAGTCGCCTGTGTGTCCCAAGCCCTCCCGGTGGCCAATAGTTCACCATCCGGTCGTCGCCTTCCCGAGAGCTGCTCACTGTTAGTTCTGGCACGGCAAACAACCTCGCCCTGTGGGCACAGAAGCTGATGAGATGCCGTATGCTGCCGTTTCAACCTGTTGTAAGTGGTCATCGCTGCCGGTATAGGCCCCCGGGCTCTGAGGGGCCCGGCATGTGTCAACTCCACCCGCGAGCTCCCCACATCTCCCCGTCACCCTCATCAGCTCCCCCACGCCAGCAACTTCCCAAGAAGGCCGGCCACCCGCCTGCCCCCATCAAGGTGGCCACCCCCTCCCTCAGCCAAGGCCATTGCTTGCCCGGCGAGGCCCCACTCTGCTCCTGAGTCCAGACCCCACCCTCCAGGCCCGGCGAAGAAAGGTCCTCCCACTCCGCCAAGATATCCTCGACACTTGATGCCGCCTGGCTGAGCCCGCCTGTGCCTGCACGCGCCCCTCCAGATCGCGCCTCGGCAACGCCCCCTCCTTGACCACCCGTAGTGCTCAGATGCTCCGCCTCCCGCCGCACATCCCCCATGCTCTCCAGAAGCCTCGATGCCATCGCGTCTGCCTCGCCTGCCTCACCGGAAGCCGGCTCAGAATGCGCATGCTGCGTTCCCCCAGATTCCTGCGTCCCACCACCCAATCCATCCTGCGTGGCATAGTCTGTCTCCTCGAACGCGTCCTCCCACACCCTGTCCATCAGCGCCAACCTCTCCATGCCCTCTCGTCGAGCCGCCTCCCCCGATCCAGGTCCGGGCCCATGCCTCCTCTCACACGCACTCCGTAAGCCCAGCGCCACCCACCTCCGGCCGGACACAATCCCACAACCCGCCTGATGATCAGCCCTGCAACCCCTCGTGCAAGCGCGAAAGAAAGCAGCCGGATCCACTTCTCCTTCCAGCCCACAGCCCCGCCATGTGCCGCCTCTTCATCCCCGTCCTCGTCTCCGTCGCCGTCCATCTGCTCTCCCCCTTCCGCGTTCTCCTCCATGTACCGCCGCTCCCTGAAGCGCCGCTGCATCTTCCGAAGGAATCCATACGCCGCAGGCCCTAGCACACCATACACCTCCACTCCAAAGGGTATAAAGTGATGTGGGCGGACATCCCCGTACGTTGCCACCTTGCTCTCCTCTACCTTCTTCGCCGCCACCCCGGGACCCATCATGGCCGCTCGCAGGTGAGCATCCGACAGCGGCCACGCCGTGGCCACATCAAACAGCACATGCTGGCCCGGTCCCTCCGTATCCAGCACCGTTACATCCGGGCTGCATGAAGTCCTGGTGTTCGGTTCTCCAGGGTCCACCTCCTACAGGTGTTCATGTGGTTAGCGTGTTTGAAGTTTATCAGGTTAGAAAGTTCAAGCAGAGGTGTATCGTGTGCGATTCTGTATGATGAAATAAAGATGTTAAAGTGAGTTCTTTAAGGGGGGAATGGTATAGTACAGGGCGAGGAGAGGGGGGTACAAACGGGTTTTTTTACCTGAGGCACTGTGCCATGCTCCCGGTGAGCCGCCTGCTGAGTTGCAGCCTGCCGCACTGCTGCGGCCTGCTTTGCACTGTCCAGAACCGCCAACGGTTGTTGCTGGTCTGCAGCCTGCTGCTACAACCATATTGAAGCAGGGTGTAAGAGAAAATGATTTTGGTCTGAAACCAAACCATATCAGGCCTGGGTATAAGAGGGAAAATATGTTTGTTCCGAAACCAGAAGTGAGGGGAGAAAATATTTGTACAGGCAGTGTGCAGTTTGCACGTTTTAATTTTAACTTGCAATGTGCAAAATATGATGTGCTCTCCTGCCATGTGATGCGGGTTGCCAGAGCTGGTTTTACTGAAGATGCAGAGTACAGTACTGAGACAAGAAAGAGGGGTAATTCACCCGCACTGCTGCGGCCTGCTTTGCTCTGTCCAAAACTGCTAACGGTTGTCGCTGGGCTGCAGCCTGCTGCGACAACCATATTGAAGCAGGTTGTAAGAGGGAAACTAAGTTTGGTCTGAAACCAAATGTGAGGAGCAGAGCTGTCTGAAAGAGAAGTTTTAATAGTTTGCACTCATGTTAAAATTTAATTGTGTTCAGGATATTGTGAGAAACACAGTTTGTCCTTATTTCCATCAGCCAGCCGTACAACTGAAATAACTTTATAAGATTTCCAATAATTAAATAGCAAATTGCATCGGAAAGCCTACTCTGGCATTTTGCCCTGTGCTTATGTGAGGGGAAATTATTTGGCATCCCAATTATAGGAAATCTTATAAAGTTATTTCAGTTGTACGGCTGGCTGATGGAAATAAGGACAAACTGTGTTTCTCACAATATCCTGAACACAATTAAATTTAAACATGAGTGCAAACTATCAAAACTTCTCTGTCAGACAGCTCTGCTCCTCACATTTGGTTTCAGACCAAACTTAGTTTCCCTCTTACAACCTGCTTCAATATGGTTGTCGCAGCAGGCTGCAGCCCAGCGACAACCGTTAGCAGTTTTGGACAGTGCAAAACAGGCCGCAGCAGTGCGGGTGAATTGCCCCTCTTTCTTGTCTCAGTACTGTACTCTGCATCTTCAGTAAAACCAGCTCTGGCAACCCGCATCACATGGCAGGAGAGCACATCATATTTTGCACATTGCAAGTTAAAATTAAAACGTGCAAACTGCACACTGCCTGTACAAATATTTTCTCCCCTCACTTCTGGTTTCGGAACAAACATATTTTCCCTCTTATACCCAGGCCTGATATGGTGTGGTTTCAGACCAAAATCAGTTTCTCTTACACCCTGCTTCAATATGGTTGTAGCAGCAGGCTGCAGACCAGCAACAACCGTTGGCGGTTCTGGACAGTGCAAAGCAGGCCGCAGCAGTGCGGCAGGCTGCAACTCAGCAGGCGGCTCACCGGGAGCATGGCACAGTGCCTCAGGTAAAACCCGTTTGTACCCCCTCTCCTCGCCCTGTACTATACCATTCCCCCCTTAAAGAACTCACTTTAACATCTTTATTTCATCATACAGAATTGCACACGATACACCTCTGCTTGATCTTTCTAACCTGATAAACTTAAAACACGCTAAACACATGAGCACTTGCAGGAGGCGGACCCTGGAGAACACTGTAGGCTGCCTGAAGGACAAAATTCACCAGCCCTACCAAGGAGACTTCCGCTAAGAGCCCGCATGGCTATGTAGTCGTCTACGGGGGGCCCTCGCTCCCCTTGTTTGTTGAGGAGTTCCGCTGTTGGCTCCAACGGCTCGCTCTTTCTCTGTCCAGTGCCTTGGGGCTTGTTTACCTGCCAGGGGACTGGTGGTCAACGGCCACGTTGTGGGGTACTGGCATTCCGTTGTTAACGGGGACGGCCACTGGGGTGCTTTGGATGGTGGGATGTGGCTGTCCCTATGATACCTTTCTGGCGGGTACTGCCTCTTTGAGAGCGTCGGGGATTTGTCGTCGGCTCGCTCTTTGGGAGTGTCTTGGATTTGTCTGACGCATGCTCTCTCTCCATGTCCAGTGCTTCGTGGATATTACACGTGCCGGGGGACTCATGTTCTTTGACCCAGATGTGAGGTACTGGCACGTCGCTGTGAACGGGGACGGCCGCCGGGTGGAAGTGGGTTTTGGGAGGCAGTTGACCTTGTGGTGCCATTCTGGCGGGCACTGCCTCTTGGAGAGCTCGGTGGATTCGTCTGCCTTTGCTGCAAGGAGGCCGGGTGGTGAAGTCCACCTTCCGTGTTTCCCCTTGATTTTTGTGGGAGGCACTTAGGTGCCCGCATGTTTTCAATTTTTGACATGGGGTGTCCATTTTGTGTGGTGTGACTGCATTCATGGCATAACCATGGACCAACGGGTCCCATCCATCGACCGTGAGCCACGGGGGGCATGCCAGCAGGGTCCGCTTACTCCGTAACCCTGGGACCAACTATTGTTGGGCGATGATCGGTCACATCGTATCATCATTCCATGCTGCTTTGCATCTGGGTTGGGAATATGTATGAGTTGGTGGTATCTTGTCACGGCCCTGCCCTGCTCCTGATTTGCTTCTCACACCGACTGGGATGATGATGGGCTGGCTTTTGTCGGCTGATCTCATGCCATTCAGTGTGGGGCATGCCAGCAGGGTCCGATTACTTTGCAACCCAGAGACCAACAATTGTTGGGCGATGATCGGTCACATCGTATCATCTTTCCATGCTGCTTTGCATCTGGGCTGGGAATATGTATGAGTTGGTGGTATCTTGTCACGGCCCCGCCCTGCTCTTGATTTGCTTCTTACATCGACTGGGATGATGGTGGGCTGGCTTTTGTCGGCCGATCTCATGCCATTCAGTGTGCGGTCCCCAAGGGGGGATCGTGTTCATAGACCCACATATGGGGTACTGGCACTTCATTGTGAACGGGGACGACCGCCGGTTGGAAGAGGTTGTTAGGATGCGGTTGTCCCTGTAGTGCCTTTCTGGCGGGCACTGCCTCTTGGAAAGCTTGGTAGATCCGTCTGCCTTTGCTGCAAGGAGAGGCAGAGAGTGGTGATGTCCATGTTCTGTGTCTTCCCTTGATTCTGCGGGGAGCACTTAGGTGTCCGTGCTTGTTCTTTTCATTCACTGGATACAAGCACTTAGGTGTCCGTGTTTGGCTTTTTCCCCATCGGACGTCCATGCCGTCGACAGATGGAAACTTTTTTGGGGGTGCCCAGAGCGAGTAGGGGAGACCTTGGTAGAGCGTGCACCGCAGCTAGGGATCCCCTGTCTGGTTTGAAACCTTTAGCTTGCCTGGGCTTGAGCAGCGGAGTGGAATATTTCCATGACGGACCTGCGGTGCAAGGCTGGATGAGCTCCCAGCTACCCCACATTTTCGGCTGTGATTCGTGTTCGTGATGGGTTCGCTTTACGCTTGGTTTGGGATGTGAGGAAGTGAATGGTATCTTGCCACGGCCCCGCCCTATTCCTGAATGCTTCTCACTCCACTGGGATGATGGTGGGCCAGCTTCTGTCGGCGGATCTCATGCCGCTCAGTGTGTGTGCCCCAACCATGCGATCAGCCTCGAGATATAGATGTGTGTAGCCTTACTGTGGGATCAGCCGTGAGACGTGGATGAGCCTTCTACCATCATGGGAGCAGACGTGAGACCCAGCGGCAGGCGCCCCCAATGCACGTGCACCTGGGGTGCAGTGGGATCACATGGGCCCTTAATCAGGTTGTGACACGACGCCGGGAAGAGGGTTGTGGGATTTGTTATGGGTGGCACAGGTATTCTCAGGCCATGAGGTAGTGTTTTACGAATACGACACATGCGACTGCCTCTACATTGTTGAGAAGGGATCGGTTTTCGTCAAGGGGAGAGTCTGCCGCTATGTAAGTTCCTACCTGCTTATATCATCGGCAGAGGCCTTTCTTTTATGACTGCCTTTTATTTCAATTGTATACTCAAGACACCTGGCAGCATGTGTGCACTATCGTTGGGCGTGGCGTACGTGCCAATTTGTCATTGGGCGTGACGTACACGACATCGTGTCATTGGGCGTGGCGCACACGACATCGTGTCATTGGGTATGGCGCACGCAACATCGTGCCATTGGGCGTGGCGTACGCAACATCGTGTCATTGGTTGTGGCGTACACGACATCGAGCTATTAGGCGTGGCGCACGCGATATCGTGCCATTGGGCATGGCGCACACAACATGGTGTCATTGGGCGTGGCACACGCGACATCGTGTCATTGGGCGTGGCGTACATGCATCAGTGTGCCATAGCTTTGAATGTTCACTTCTCCCCTAACCCTTGCCTTGAGAGCTCGCATCAACCCAGAATCTGTGTATTCGGTAGTCCTGTGCATAGTCCATATACATCATGTGATCTTGCATGTGTTGTCCCATTGTCCCATCAAGTGCAGCCGGCATTCTGACGAGTGCGCAAGGAAGAGTCCGAAGAGGCGTGGACTCCGCTCTGTTTGCTCTTTCCATCTCACCCGACCTAGAATCTCTCTTTTGTTGAAATGGTCTGAAGACCAAAAAGGAGCCTCTTACGAATAGGATGTCACTCACTCCGTGCATCAGACCGAAGCCCTTTATTTAGTGATGACTGTGTAGTGTGCCTTGCGGCATCGAGATGGCGTGCCATCAATGTAATTATTGGGTGACGGCATACACACCTCGATTGGTCATTGGTTGTCTATTCGTTTGAAGTGGCATTATAAATGCGTAATAAGGTGGCATGCATTGGGCATCGGAGGATCATGCAGTGGCGGGATGTGTGTACCATAAGATCGTGAGGTGGCCCTCTGTGTGCCCCAGAGATGATTTGAGTAATTGTTCGAGAGGGGATGTCTTGGCCTCATGGCCGCACCATTTGCCGCGCTTCTTTTTGTGCTCACGTGACTTCTTGGTGGCTTCAATATTTCATCATAATTCTTAGCCGCGCGTGGGTACCAAAGCGGGCACGTTGCGACTAGGTAGACGGGTAGGACGGCCATTTCCCGAGGGTCCTTCACTCCTAAAGCTGCGGCTTCCTTTCTACGAAAACGTGCCTGCTGTTTGTGCATGTCAGGGTGGTGAAGGATGGCCGCAGGGGCTCGGTCAGCTCTTGATCAGCCCGCCTGAGCCGTCCACCCCGTGCAGCTACAGCGTCGCGCGCAGAAGAGGGTCTCCGCCCTCGTTTTCTGGGGTCGACGTGGAACACGCAATACGCCGTGATGCGTGAGCCCAAAAGCGCCGTTCAGCTCCCTCCCCCTCACACAGCGCTGGGTGCCACAGCAGGGATGATTCTGCACCTCTGCCCTTGTGGAATCGGGTGGAGTGGGGGGTGTGCAGGGCGATTACTTTGGGGAGCGCGTGTTTGATACAGCGACCAGCGGGCGGGGCCACCGCGTGATTACTCTGACCGACTCGGTGCTGCTGACCATCAACCAGCAGGTTCTGCACGAGGCCATGGACTCCGCGCAGTACCGACTTCCTGAACTCAAGGTGACAGCCACGTGCAAACTCCGCGCCATCCAGTGCCAGCACGCTGTAAGAACTGAGGGCCGAGTTCCCCCCTCCGTTATCTGACGGCAAAAACCGAATGTCATGAGAGTCGCAGTCGTGGCTTGTGAGAGGACATGTCCTTTGTGGAAAGCGCAGCTTGGTCGGGCCGTGGGAGATGGCTTGGTGGGAGATGGCTTGGTCGGGCCGTGGGAGATGGCCGCGGAGATGGCTTGGTCGGGCCGCGGGAGATGGTTGGTCGGGCCGCTGGAGATGGCTTGGTCGGGCCGGGAGATGGCTTTCGCGAGATGGGCTTGGTCGGGCCGCGGAAGATGGCTTGGTCGGGCCGCGGGAGATGGCTTGGTCGGGCCGCGGGAGATGGCTTGGTCAGATTCGTCTTTGTGATGCTGCTTTTGGGGTGCCAGCAGTGGGAGGCTAATGAGCATGTATGGGCGAGAGGGGAGGGGGCTGTTCTGGTGAAGGCGCGCATTGCGAGCGCAGTGATGCAGGCTGTCCGCGTGTGCTCGCGCGCTGCTCGCTATACCGTGCACAACCAGGTCGGCCGCCCACCACATATGACGCGCGCGCTGTTCTGCTAGATGTGCGCTACGTGCTGCGCTACGGCTAATGGCTGATGAGCGCTGGAGATGGTGCGTCGGCTGGGGAGATGGTGCGTCGGCTGGGGAGCTGATGGCTGATGAGCG
>LGRX02000779.1:96624-112359 GCA_001247695.2 Cymbomonas tetramitiformis
GATGAGCGTTGGAGATGGTGCGCCAGCTGGGGAGCTGATGGCTGATGAGCGCTGGAGATGGTGCGCCGGCCGGGGAGCTGATGGCTGATGAGCATGCGCCATCCGCATCATCATCATCCGGTGCCCTTCAGCTTCAATTTCAAACATCATTTCTCTTTTGCACAATGCTGGGGTAATTTATTATTTTCACTCTCTCTGTCTGTCTCTCGGAGCTTGTGGTGGACTAGTGAGGTTGCTCCCGGGGCTGGTTTTGGGCCGGCTGCAGAGCAATCTCTCTGGAGGATATGGGATTTTGTGTGCAGAATATCCTCCGCACCCGTCCTTACTATTGGTGGAGCTTTGGCAGTGTTACGTTCGGAGCCAACTCTTAAATCACAGGGCCCAAATTCTTCGGGAAAGCTTTGACCGATGGCGGGTGTCCCTTAAACGAGACGGTTCGGACCAATTGGAAGAGTCCCTTTCAAAATTACGCCGGAAGGACAAGAGGCAGAGACAAACCCGCTGGCTGAGTCACCTGTCGAAGGATTTAATCGACGGCCAACCTTTTGCAAGATTCAGGGCAGCCTCGGATGCGGTGAGCAGCTCTTGGCGTCTCATCACGCGCCGCACTCTTCTGCCAACATCAATCGCATGCAGATGTCAGGGCAATCCACGCCCTCCGCTGCACCTTCGCTGCACCTTCGCTGCACCTTCGCTGCACCTTCACTGCACCTTCACTGCACCTTCACTGCACCTTCGCTGCCTCTTGTGGCAACTTGTTCCTTTCTCATCTGTTAACTTCTCACCCGGACCATCACTTGCTGACGACGAAATCAGCTCCCTGTTTGCCTCACCGAGAAAGGCTCCCAACAGCAATCTGTCAACGAGATTAAGTCCAGTTCCCTTCCCTCAGGCCATGAGGCTGAGAGGGGGGGGCTGCCCGGAAGTACAGCCAAGGCCGCCAATGGCATTTCATAGTCCAGGCAGAGCGCGTGAAAGTACCAGTGCATCATTTTGTAAGGAGGTGTGCCGATACCATTTAGTCATTCGTGCAGGGAGCGTGCCGATAGCTTTCCATGATGTGTGAAGAGAGTCCGCCAATACGGGTCATTCGACTGTGCAGAGTGGCCGCCAACAGCATTCCATCAACCATGAAGATCATCTACGACGATCAAGGGCAAATGACGTTTTTCCAGCCGTAAAGAGCATGGGCCAATAGCATGTTGTCATCCATGAAGAGCATCTACGACGATCAAGGGCAAATGACGTTTTTCCATCCGTAAAGAGCATGGGCCAATAGCATGTTGTCATCCACGAAGAGCGTTGGCAAATAGGGTTGGGATTGTCATCGCCTGCAGGGATCTCCACTGTCGCCAAATAGGGATCGTAGGCACTCTTTCAAGACCTTGCTGCGGCGCCTCGACATGGAGCATTACACGGAGATCTTCAGGTGCCTAATGCAACACTGTTTGCAACACTGGTTGCATCCATTGACTTTGAAATCCGATCGTGACCGCCAGAGTGTGTCTTCTCTGTGAGCACTAGGCCATCAATGTTTTTTTAAATCACGTAGCCGTACTCTCCTAAATATCTAGGGCACTCCTCAGATAGCTTCGAGAACCTTTGCTTTGGGACATGTATGCTACAGGCATATGTCCGCCAGTGAGTTGTCGGTGATTTTAGTTCCTTCGGGATTGCGTCTCTGCAATGAGCCTTCTTTGAATACTAAGTGTCTGAGTGGTGGTAGAGAGAAGGCTGTCACCGTATGAGAAACGTCGAGACTTCACGCTGGTGGTGTTTCTGTATTGATAGACCTCTTGCGCATAGATGTCTGTATATCGAGTTGATGAAAAGATGTGGTCGCGTTTGTGGGGCATACAGCGAGCATAAACTGGAATCAGACATGCTTGCTGAACTGTCTACATATGAAATAAGCATGGCGACGGGAATTCCTCTCGGCGATATTGTGAAAATTAAACGTCAACTGGCAGAGACCTCCCATCTGGTGTTTATCGAGGGGAGACACCGTACCGGCACAATATAATAGAGCTGAAAATATGGATCGATGAAGACTCCCTCAGCAATATCTATGACCAACATTATCAACCAGATAGATCAAGTGCTACTGATACTCGATATCTCTGACCATCCTTATCAGCCAAAGTGAGCGAAATAAAACAAATTTAACTTATAATGAGAATGCATGAGAGTATTTTCCAATGTGCTAATGTGTGCTGCATAACAATATCAATTACAGTTGTCAGGCACAGCCCAGACTGGTTTCGTTCCGCTGCCTTGGAACTCGTCAGTGGTTTCAAAGTGAATCACGCGTCGGGTGGTACCTACGCCACTTCAATAATTTTCCCTAAAGCGCAGTAACACTTCCTAAAGTAGCCTACGCGCTATAAATATGTCGAACACAGCTCCAACAACAGTCACTGTAAAGCAAAAGAAGTCACAATAACTTTTGAAACGTCCGTCATTACCGAAGTGCTCCTACATATCTGGCAATGATAATCGGGCCTCGCCTGTGGCGCGCTACCATTTCGACCCGGTTGAGCCGGCCCGGAAATCGTGACTTAGTACGCCCAGCCTACACTGCGGCCTGTTGGCGCTGGCGAGGGGGTGGGGGTTCTGTTCGTCCGGCTGGGCACGGCCGAAATCGAGTCTCGAATGGCTGAAAACTTAAAATCGCACGACTAAGGTTTGCATACTTAGGACATATGGATCAGGCGTAACGCGATATCTAAATGTTCCATTGGATCTGTGACAGGATGAACCCGAAGAAACGAACAAGTGTGAAACATTTTCGAGTATCATTTCGCATAGTGCTTGATGGGCGTATATATTTATTGGACTTCCATGATGTCGCGCAAAGTAATCTGACGGTACGAAGTGCAGAGGGGACAGGCGATTTCTCAATACTTCCAAGGCGAGTAATTCCTCTCGCTCTCGCTTCCGAATCTCAAGCGCCCAAGAATTGAGAGCGGAGCCGTCGTTTCTCAATTTTGCATACAAAAATGAAGCGAGACCTCCAAAGAATCCCCAAATCGACTTATGCAATATCTCACAATATGGATGTTGACTAGGGCACCCGAGGGGGCGCTACCCAACCACCAAGGCTTGATCGCAAAGCATAAGGCCAACATATTTTGTTGATTTTATCGTGCGGAACACAAGTATCCACTTCATGTGGCCATCTGATGCAACGCTCATGTGGAATGAATGAGGTCGGTTTGCGGGGGAAGGTGCAACACGGGGGGGCATAGGGGGAAATCAGCTTGCTATTATCCTAAATACACCGAGACTGGAGTGTATGCTCGTTTATTCTTAAAGCCGTCACGGCTCACTAGCCCTTTATACGTATGCATGCTTTCACATGGACTGGTATAATTAAAAACGCCGATTTCCATGGGACCGACACATGGTAACGACATGAGCAAGGGTTTGAAAGAAAATTTTCTGAGCCCCACCTTATTGTGATTTTCGGTGTTTCCACCTTGCTACTTTACCTGATACTATGGAAGGATGCGTGCCTGCTTTGTCAAGAGTTCGTCTTCATGGTAAGAGGTTATTCTAAGATTACTAGCTATATCGAGATATGGTACTGGTTTCCTAAACCGTTTGTAATATCGATGTAGTATGATGTTTGATGTATCGATACCAGTTCCACTTTTTAGGTGTGGGTACAAAATGGCAAAAATACCACATGTATTGTGATTGGTCGTGATTCGTGTTACACACTCTTGTTGAAACGATCTGTGTCATATAAACGGCATAAATTCCAGTGCTTCTATGGCAAGTGTTTTGTGCCAGGACTCCGAATCATATGGATTCAAACCTCCCAACCTCCATGCTTAGACAATTGGGCGATTATATGCCTGATGTCTTGACGGACGGCAGCAAGCCCCTTCTCAGCTGGTACAACAAATCGAACTCCTCGTTCTTTGAACAACGACATCACAGGATCACTTAGCACAAATTCGTGTGCCCTTAAGTAACCAAGTTGATGAATCATCCACAAGACTTTTCGGGGCGGAGGGAAGATTCTCCATATCTGTGGAAACTTGTAGCCTGCACTAATACATCTTTCTTTCTCTGTTGTTCCATGAGCTTCCTCAAGATTCACACCTATCAGTATATCGGATTCCTGGCAGTCTTCTGGTCGACGAATACCCGTTGTGGCATTCGTGTCGCCACATAACGAGCCATCGAAGAAAGGAATTCCATCGATTCGCTGCGGAAGTAAACTTCCAACAAGGGGAAGGTGACAAGTTGCATGAAGCAAAGCGAGTGCGTGCTGTCTGTTCTTGAAGCGTTTCACTTTATACGGAGACAATCGAAGCGGGAAGTGGCATCTTGTAAGTATCACAGTCAGACGCCCACTTGCAAATTTCGACCACCGCTCGTCTTCGAGGGGCGTGCACTCTTCAAGAACAGTTCTCACTGCGGGGACCATGCGCGCCTGCAAACTCACCCTTAGAACGACTCACTCAGTCTTGATAGTTCCCCTGCAGCCTAACGCGTTCAAGGATAACTAAAACAATTATAAGTACCATGTTTCGCAGACCCGCAAATATGCCACTGACGCGGATGTTAATCGCCGCTTTGCTGAACTCCATCATGTCCACACCGAGAGCCACTCCTGCTACAGCCACAGCACCTGCGGAGACCCCGCAAAAAGCGAGTCTTGGGTCTTCGGTTGCATCTGATAGGCATTCTGCGAGAAATGTGGCCGCTCCGAAGTAAAACGGGTGAAGCCAACCGCCACCCGCGAAGCTCAAAATTACCCGATCTCCCCCTGGAGTCACATTTTCGTTTGAATATGTTTCCGCAGTCGCCATAAATATCCTGCCACCTGCGACAGATCCGGGCTAGTGTTATGCACGGTATACTACCCTGCCATATGATAAATGAACAGAGATCTGAACAGCAAAAGTTACGCGTTGCAGCAGTGCATGAATGAAACGCGAGACCCTCGCTCGGACGGGAGAAACCCGAGGCACTTGACCGGAGTATCTTGAATTACAACTGATTTTCCCCCTTTTTCGTCTTGTGTTTTACTTAGGGTGGACACTGCATGTAGGGTGACAGTTCTCAGAAATTAAAAAACATTAACAACAGTGATGCTGTTGATCCTGCGGATTTCCCGTAAATCGGATGACCGCCCAGTCATCTTGTCCGATCCGCTCCCGTTGGGTAGAAATGGCGAGAAAAAGAGCGGAAAGTAAGGCGAAGCAGCAAGGCAGCACTCCAGCGTCAGATCGGAGCCTGAGTTGGAGAACCCATTTTTAAGGGTGGGCGGGCAGGGAAGAAAAATTGCGTTAGGAAACGAAGAAGAAAGACGCAGCAATCGTCAGCAGGTAGGAAAAGTGAAGTATTTTCACCAATTTCCGACTTAAGAGCGACACTCTGCGACACTTGGACTTCGAAGCTGGAGGTGAACAGCCACTTCGTGATCCTTCATTTCCTCGATCCGGGGAGTGAGATGAGACGATCCGTCTCCTGAATGACGGTCATCACTGATGACGGAAGGAAAGTCGGCGATCAACAGTGATACTGTTGATCCTGCGGATTCCCCGTAAATCGGATGACGATCCGCTCCCGTTGGGTAGGAATGGCGAGAAAAAGAGCGGAAAGTAAGGCGAAGCAACAAGGCACCACTCCAACGTCGCCTCTCCGCCAACACTCACAACCCCCGCCTCTTGACGCCTTTCCACCCCAACTCTCAAACTCGAGCCAACAAAATTTTAATAATCAAATTACTCATACAAATACCCGCACGAATGATTGTGCCGCATTCAGCTCCATGTATTCTTTCATCGAGACTTTCTCTATCTTCCTTGAGGATGACATTCCCAAGACTTGCCACACTTTCATGTAATGTCTAGCAATCCTCTCTGATTATTTCAATATGCCTGTCCCATAACCTGTTGCAGGTCGGCTCCTTCAAGGAAAAGTTCAATCGCTCCTGCCGTACGAATGCTGAAGAATGTTTCCCCATTGAACAGCCCTGCTTTTTGCAACCAGCATTTGAGGTCTGAATTCATCTGTTTCCTGGAAATCGGACTATTCTCCACTTTGCCAGACCTGACCGGCCTGAACAGGAATTGATAAGGTCTCGCTAGCAAGCGAATAGATATGATATGATAGCACGGATGTTATTGAACAGTAACAACTCGCGCAGCGTATGTGCGGGTGATGAGTGCAGTGCTTCGTCCGAAGTCACTGATGTAGCCCAACGCTACCTCATATATACGCAATGCGTGCCCTGCATCTCATAGATGCCACCGCAATCGGGTTGTGAACCCAAGGCATTGGTTGAACAATCAGTAACGGCTGATCGAATAAGCCATATGATACTCACATGCTTGTTCAGAACATGCTTGAAGCGAAGATGAGTTTTCTCCGAACCATTCGGTTCTTCAAGGTTCAATCTTGCTTTGCCATCTCGAGTCCAGAATACTGGCCTCTCGATGACGGGTGTCACTCAAGTCTCACCTTGAGTAAATGACAGATGGTATGACTGTACATGTCATAGTCGACCGTACTGACGACTGTCTGTCATTATAATATATGACATGACTCGACATGACATGACATGACATGGTATGGTATGACATGTCTGACAGGTATGACACGTATGACAGGTATGACACATGTGTCATCGGTCATAACCCTGACAGATCTCCCCTCTTAAGAGCGTTGTGACCTCACAACGGGCATACCTTTGTATAGGAAAGCGAAAACATGAAATACCAAATCGTCAGTTAGCTACTGCAAAAACACCTAAGAGCAAACAAGAATAATGTCGAGACGGGATTCACAAAAAATGGCAGCACCTCTCTGAAGTTGTTTGAACAACTTGTGCGATTGCACCGAGACAGCCCAAGCAGCCCAATGCGTGGTCTTCTTGTCTGCATTCAGCTTCTGGTGATTGAACACCTGCGTCTTCAGCGCCGTTTCGAATTCGGGATTCAAGTTCTGCTTCGGCGGCACCCGACGGAAAATCACGTTCTCAAACCTCTTCATTGCAACGTCTCTCTCGTTGGATTCGGCCATCAGTTTCTCCACGTGTTTTCGCATGCCAAGAATGATCTCCGTGGTGTTGCGGTGCTTCATGTAGGCGTCAATGTTGTTCTGCTCATTCCCAAGGTAGCTGCGTGCGCAAACGAATTGCACGGATCATGACTATAGCTGAGAAGCTGGCCGACCGTAAACCCTCCCTAAACACTTGAGTATGTAAGCCCTGAGAAGCACCTGAGAAAACTGGCATGAGTGAGACACACCCGATTCATTTCGATGGCGCTCAAGTTCATGAAGAGACGGCATTCGATGAACTGAAACGCTTCCGTTCGATTTTCATGGTTTGCGTGCTTTGCTTCATCCGCCTTGACGCAGCGATGCTTTGCCTCCAGCAAATGCTGATGTCCAAAGCAGATGAATCTGTAGAATAACAAAGAAAGTGTAAGTTGGAACACATCTGCATGCATCCATCAATGCAATGGGTCTTACCTGTATCTGCCTTTCCCGATGTCCGCCCAAACGAATGCCTCTGGGTTGGTGCTTGTTGGATCTTCATGATTCTTTATGACGGAAATCAGGGCTGGAGATCCCGAACCGGTGTGTGGGTTCCAGTACATCATTTCGGCAATAGCCTGGGCGTGATGTTCGTCCAGTGGTCGAGGGCGATACGCTCCTTCTGCATCATCGATGTACTGGATGGGGATTCTCCACGATGTCGCACATGGATTATTATTGTCGACCAACTTATGCATGTCATCGATTTCCCTGATGGCCCACATAAGCAACATATACTTGGTTTTAGTAATGCACATACACCATCAAAAAAAGCAATGGTCGTATAAGTAAATCTCGGGAGGGAAGATGCATACTTGCGAATGGCAGCCTGCTTTTTTTGCTCCTCTGCCTCGGTTTCTTCGGCGGTCTTCGGAGTCTTTGAAGGGGACACAATCTCCTCAACATCCTGCTCCATGATGAATGCAGTAATAGGCCGCTGCGGAGTTCCAGCTGCAGGAGATACAAGGCCCGCTGATGGGAGAGGGCTACTGCAGGGCTTGCTGTAGAGAGTCTTCGAGGTGCACGAGTGCCTTGAGCAGGTGAAGCAGCTGAAGTTAGAGGTGGAGTTCCAGCTGCAGGAGATACAAGGCCCGCTGATGGGAGAGGGCTTGCCGCTGATGGCCCTGGAGCAGCGCTTGCCCCTGATGGCCGTGCACCTGCAGGGTTTGCCCCTGATGGCCCTGCACCTGCAGGGCTTGCTGTAGAGAGTCTTCGAGTAGTTGCACGAGTGCCTTGAGCAGGTGAAGCAGCTGAAGTTAGAGGTGAAGTTAGAAGTGAAGGAGGTGGAGCCGTTTTTGGAAATGGTTGTCTACGACCCGTATCGTGTTTACCTCCAACTGGAGGTTGCGTTTGCACCTCAGCTTCGTATCCACCAACCTCAGCTTCAGGAGATGCAGGCTTGCCACTATCGGAACCTTCTCACAACACAAAAGCAAATCAATTCTCAGTATTTGAATACATATATCATTTTTGTGACCTAAGACGGAGAGCGAAGGAGAAAGGGAGATAGAGAGCGAGAGATGTTTTATATCGGCTCACCGGCATCGCTTTCAGCGTTGGCAACTTGTTGCGTTGGAGACTCAGGTTCAGATGCAGGCTTGTCACCATCGGAACCTTCTCACAACACAAAAGCAAATCAATTCTCAGTATTTGAATACATATATCATTTTTGTGACCTAAGACGGAGAGCGAAGGAGAAAGGGAGATAGAGAGCGAGAGATGTTTCATATCGGCTCACCGGCATCGCTTTCAGAGTTGGCAACTTGTTGCGTTGGAGATGGAGACTCAACTTCAGGAGATGCAGGCTTGCCACCATCGGAACCTTCGCACAACACAAAAGCAAATTAATTCTCAGTATTTGAATACATATATCATTTTTGTGACCTAAGACGGAGAGCGAAGGAGAAAGGGAGATAGAGAGCGAGAGATGTTTTATATCGGCTCACCGGCATCGCTTTCAGAGTTGGCAACTGGTTGCGTTGGCACCTTAGCCAAAGATTGAGGAAGGTCCGCACTGCCGACACCCCCTGCCAACACAAAAGCAAATTAATTCTCAGTATTTGAATATATAACATTTTATCTAAGATAGAGAAAGGGAGATTACCTATGATCCAAAGGTAGTGTTTCGATCTCACGAGTTCGTCGGGCTTTCCAGCTTCCTTATTTGCAAATCGGATGCGGGCCATCGTCGCGTCGTCATCACGGACGCTGCCGTCGGGAGCTGTCCACGTCGGGGCGCTGTCCAAAATGTAGGCATATCCTCGTTTGTGGAATATCGGTGAGGTGTCAATGACGACGACATCTTTCTGCATCAAAGCAATCTCTTGTCCAGGAGGTCGAGGACGGACGGGCTCGTCATGCACTGGGGCCTTTTCCGCCGCTTTTTGCAAGTTTTCGACGGACTCAGATACTTTCTCTGGAACGTTCTCCGCCAGGAGATGATCTTCGGCTTTGCGAATACTCGCAAGATCTGGAAGATACTGTTGCGATCAAACGGATAGGTGAGAAGAAGCGGAACGCGATAAACATTAAAATAACATAAAATTGACAGAAGGGGTGAATTTTGAAACCATTACCTCGGAGACAAACGCGGCCCATGTCGAGATGTGCAAAGTCGGTTCAACGATCTGGAGATTATTGTTTTTGGCGGTGTATTTCCTCATGTGGACTCGAGAATAATCCTCGTACTGCTCGGTGTGAATAGCATGCAATGTGAAGTACTTGAGCATCTTTGGGAAATATTCTAATTTCAAGTATTCTGCTTCACCAATTATATTCTTCTGAAGATGGTCGAGTCGCTCGTTGTCTTGCGTACATCGCATGTACTTTGCATCGATAGCTCTGAAGATATCTTCACGGCGGAAATCCCGGGTCGTGATGAAAGGCGATGCAGTAAAGCAGTCAGAGGCAGCAATGTACATTTTGGGCACTGTACCGCTGGGTCTCTTTTTTATGGGTTGCGCGCCAGGGCAAATGAATTTATCCATTGCGAGCATAATGCCTAAGAAGCGAGGATGCTCTGCTCTGCCCTCCGGGGCGATATTGATATACGTCTTGAACCATCGTTCAACATCGGTCATCTCGGTACCAGCGTCAGGTTCAGGGATTTCAGGGTGACCAAATGACAATACTTTGTCGATGATGACTCCCGCAAAGAGGTGATTAGGTACTGAAAAGAACGAATGAATTCGAAAGGCTGAATTGGCATGTGGCACGCGTGGGTGGTACGTTTATGCATAATTTGACGAATTTTCGAAAAAATGACATTTAGAAGTGTTAGAAGGTTGGAGAAGTTTGGAGAAGGTTTGGACAAACTCAAAAATGTAAAATTTTGACATTTCGGGTTTTGGAGTAGCCGTGCGGGGCCATTTCGTTTACTGCAAATACCAGGGAATCAAGTTGTGCACATGGAATGCTTGCGCGACACATTAATAAGTTTATAAAAGGCCATTACAAGGTTTGGGAAGGTGCAACATGATAGTAGAAGGCAGTAAAAAGTTGCATGTCCAATATTTTAGGGTTTTAGGGTTGCTGGCGGGGTGGTGTGGGTGAAATATTAGTTGTGAGAGGGGGTTCGGCGTATGCGGGGTCCGCTATAAAGTGCACAATTTCGGGAAATGATGATATTACACGGTTTGATATTTTTGGAGAAGTTTGGAGAAGGTTTGGACAAACTCAAAAATATGAAATTTTGACGTTTAGGGTTTTGGAGTAGTCGTGCGGGGCCATTTTGGTCACTGCAAACGGCAGGAAATCGAATTTTGCACTTGGCATGCATGCGCGGCATATGAATGTGTCGCTACAAGGCCAATAACAAGCGGGAAATTATATTGTATGATTTAATATTTTTGGAGAACATCGGAGAAGGTTCGTAGAAACAAAATAATGCAATATTTTGATATTTTGGGTTTTGCAGGAGCCGCGCGGGACCAATTTGTTCACTGCAAATATCAGGATGGTTGCCGTGTCATGCACACGGCCGATGTTTTGAAAATAAAGAACAATTCAATATGCAAGTGCATTTCCATGCTTATATTCCAATGTTCATACACAATCTAATGTATGAATACTTGCAAGCGACATGATTACCGTAGTGTCAGATTATTAGAGTTATGCAAAAATTGCAGCTTACTGTAGCACGAAGCACCAAGATGCGGCTCTCGGGACAGCTCAAATAGAACTTTTAGTTAGGCAAACGATTTCTAAGCTAGCGCCTGTCGAACAGCTCTTCCAAGGAAACACGTGAGCGTGAAGCCCCACGAGCAAGGTCCTGCAATTGATCCGCGGTCAGGGTGAAAAGCTGCTGTGCTGGTTGGGCGAGCTGCTGTGGTTGGGCGAGCAACTGCGGTTGCGCGAGCAGCTGGGGTTGCGCGAGGAGTTGCGGTGGTTGCGCGAATAGCTGGGGTTGCGCGAATAGCTGGGGTTGCGCGAATAGCTGGGGTTGCGCGAGCAATTGTGGTTGCAGCTGGTAGGATTGCTGAAGCTGCGAGAGCTGCTGCTGGAGTTGAATTGCTGATTGTTGGAGTTGTTGCAGCTGTTGAAGCTGCTGAGGCTGCTGCACCGGTTGAAGCTGCTGGGGCTGCAGCACCGGTTGAAGCTGCTGGAAATGCTGCATCGGTTGAAGCTGCTGGGGTAGCTGCACCTGTTGAAGCTGAGACTGGGGCTGCGGGAGTTGCTGCAGCTGCAGGGGCTGCTGCGGCTGTTTAAGCTGCTGGGGCGGCAGCACCTGTTGAAGGTGAGACAGGGGCTGCGGGAGTTGCTGCAGCTGCAGGGGCTGCTGCGGCTGTTGAAGCTGCTGAGGCGGCAGCACCTGTTGAAGCTGAGACGGGGGCTGCGGGAGTCGCTGCAGCTGCAAGGGCTGCTGCGGCTGTTGAAGCTGCTGAGGCGGCAGCACCTGCTGAAACTGCTGGGGCTGCAGCACCTGATGAACCTGAGACTGTGACTGTGGGAGTTGCTGCAGTTGCTGGGCCAGGAGGAGTTCCTCCTGCTGCTGGGCCTGCGGGACGCCCTGACGAACTGCTTCCAGACCTGA
This sequence comes from Cymbomonas tetramitiformis, assembly GCA_001247695.2. Taxonomy (NCBI): domain Eukaryota; kingdom Viridiplantae; phylum Chlorophyta; class Pyramimonadophyceae; order Pyramimonadales; family Pyramimonadaceae; genus Cymbomonas; species Cymbomonas tetramitiformis. Next base: position 108,716 of record LGRX02000779.1, read on the forward strand.
GATCTCACCCTCCGTCCCTTGCTCCGCCGTGGGCGTCGCCGACGCCACAGGTGCCGGTCGCGGTTCCTCGGAGGCCGGCACTTGCGGCACGAGCGTCTCCAAACTAGCGCGCTCCAGCTCTAAGCCCCGGTCCAGTGCGCTCTGCTGTCTCTGCTCCTACCAACGCTTCCAAACTCCGACCAAACTCCTCTCCCTGCTTCCTCAACAGCTCCTCCAACTGTTCACTCGTCACGCCCACCTGCACAGGTCCACTTCTTCCTTCCTCTACATCCACCTGCGCCGCCTGTGATAGTGACAGCACCCCACTGCCGACACTTGACCTCCGGCCTCGAGAACGACCACCTCCAGCTTTCCCCGTGCCTTTCCCCGTGCCCGCATCAAGTGCCCTACCCGACACGTCGCTCGGTGCTTGGCTCCCCCTTCGGTGTGGAACGGCCAGGTGCGCAGGCGCGGCAACCCGCTTCTGCAAGGTGTGGCCGTCAGCCAAATCCGACCTCATGCGCTTCCTTCCTGAGGCCCCTTTAGACGCAATTGTCTCAGGCGGTGCATCCTCTGTGACCGTATCCCCCTCGGAACCCGCGCCCCCACGGCTAGGGGCAACCGATGCCGCGTCCTTGTCCACGAAGAGGTAGTCGTCACGGGTAACGCTCGCTCCTAACTCCACCCGGTCCGCAGTATTCACCTGCCTCAACGGGGCCGTCACCGACACGCCCTCCTGCAAGCCCTTCGCTTTTTCCACCGCAATTTGTTGTGGCACAAACTTCCTGAGGACCTGGAACACTTTGTCGATCTTCTCGTTGTCACGGAAGTAAGCCTCCCCTCGGGCTTTGTCCGTTACGCCCACGTTCAGCTTGTTCATGCGGAAGGTGTGAAACATCTCCGGGTCGGCGTTCGGCCCATCGATTGGCCCCCCGCAATGGACAAACCACCCTTTATTCTTTATGTGCAGGATTGAGCCTACCACATACCCCCCCGAGTGACCCTGGTGAAACACCACTCCGCCGTACGAGAATTTCCCGTTCGATTTCTCGGCGTATCCCTCCTTCCCACCAAAGCCGTCGCCATACACATACCGCGGCCTAAAGTTAATGTACTTGTTGTACGAGTGAAGACGTTGCGGCAGATCCAGGTCCTCCCACAGAGGCTTCCGCTGATGGCCACCTACGGGCAATGCCTGTGCGGGAGTGTTCGTGGGTTGCTCCGCCGATCCCAACGGCGCGTCCGGTACCACCCCCGCGGTCTCGGGTGCGGGCACCTCCGTGCTCGTGGGGGCGGGAGCATCCGCGGGTTGAGCCGCCGCTCCCGACGGCTCCTCTACACCCCCCGCGGGTTCCTCCGCCGATCCCGACGGCGCGTCCGGTACCACCCCCGCGGTCTTGGGTGCGGGCACCTCCGTGCTCGTGGGGGCGGGAGTATCCGCGGGTTGCTCCGCCCCTTCCGACGGCTCCTCTCCACCCCCCTCAACGACCTTGAGTGTGGCCGCTTCAAGGGGTGGGGGAGCCGATGCCGAGAACTCCGAGAGCATGGACAAGGCAGGTGCCGGAGTGTCCGCGGGTTCCTCCGCCGAGCCCGACGGCGGGTCCGGTACCACCCCCGCGGTCTTGGGTGCGGGCACCTCCGTGCTCGTGGGGGCGGGAGCATCCGCGGGTTGAGCCGTCCCTCCCGACGGCGCGTTCACTACCAGCCCTGCGGTGTCGGGTGCGGGCACCTCCGTGCTGGTGGGGGCGGGAGCATGCGCGGGTTGCTCCGCCCCTCCCGACGGCCCCTCTACACCCCCCCGAACGCCCTCGGGTGTGGCCGCTTCAACAAGGGGCGGGGCTCATCACCTAATTTCAAATTGCACTGTGAGGAAAAATCCCAGTACACAAATTCATAGTTGTCACAAACAGAAACTTATATTTACTATAATACTACTTCTCTAATTATGACACATGGTGTCGGCTTATGCAGATCTGCCATAGGATGTTCTAAACCGGGGATTAATACTATAGTAATATATCCTCACATCGGAACACATAACACACAAGAGCGGGTTGTCGCAGAATTCCAGAAACACAATTTCAGATATTGTCGCAGAATTCCAGAAAATTCTAATGTTCCAAACCGGGGATTAATACTATAGTAATATATCCTCACATCGGAACACATACAACAATCACACAATGACATATGTTTGCGAGCTGGGAAGCGAGCAATGCAAGGCGGGCGTGGGATGCAGGTACGGCGGTAATAACAAGGATCACGGTGATCACGGTGTCGGCTTATGAAGATCTGCCATAGATAACCGTAGGTGCTCACTACATGGGAAGCGTTCCGAAATACTGGTAAATCCTGGCAAAATACAGAAAGTACTTAAGGAATACAGTTGTATTTAATAAGGATACTCCCCCTCTACACGCTTCCCATGTAGTTACGGTTGAGAAGAAGGGACAACATCTCTTGTTGTTGTAGGTATCACGAGGACATGCGCATGGTGCTTAAAGGGTTCGACGAAGCACGGGAGGCGGTGCACAAGAAGTGCCCGTGCAAGGATAAGAAGTGTTGCCCCCGAGTGCCACGGACGGCGGAGGAAAAGAGGGAGAGCGCGGTGGGTGCGCCGACGGGGCAAGTATGTGGCATCGTGAAGGCGGGGAAGTCTACCTCCACGTTCGCGGAGAGTCTGTTGTGCCCGCGTGAAGTAAGGGGATAAGCACCGCATAGAGTGCCTGTTGCAAACCTGCAAACAGTGCGGAGGTTTGAAGAACTTTAAAGTGTGCGAGAAGGAGGTGCAATATGCGGAGGAGGTGAGGTGGTCGTGCTATGAGACTCTTAGTACGGGCAAGTACGACGACGAAGGGAAAGAGGTTAGGAGGTTGCAGTTTTTGCAGAAGAAGACGAAATTGGGGGCGTTGATATCTAAGCTGCAAACGCTGTTGCTGGGGCACGAACCGGGGAAGTCGCCAAACTGTCGGCGCAATGGACGCTTTCTGTGCGAGGACGCGGCGTCGGAATCGTGGAAGTGGCGGAGGCTAAATGGCGTCGGGGACTGCCCGTTTTTGCGTCCCTATGCTTACCATACATTCATGGCCTTGCACCAGCACCGTCAATTTAAGACGTGTATCACGGATTTGCCGTTGGGGCATACGGCGTGGTGTTTCGACTTCTCCGAGAACCATTCGTTGAACATCCCGAGGGAAGTTCAGAGTTTGCACTGGGTGGTGAAGCAGACTACTGTGTTGGTGTGTGTATTATGGCGGCACGCGTGCAAGGAAGTCGATGGGGTAGAGTCCACGGCGGAGAACCCGGTTGTGATAAAGGACTATGTGTACTTTATCAGTGATGACCGCAAACATGATCACAGATTCATTCAGTACATGCGAGAGGTGATCATCAAGGAGTACTTTGAGAAAAGGGGGATTCCGAAGCCAATATTTATTCACGAATGGGCGGATGGCTGTGCGGGGCAGAACAAGTGCGCGGCGGGATTTGCGGACGTGGGAAACAGCAAAATGGAATGGTCGCTGGGGATTCCTTGTCAGCGGAACTTCTTTGAGACGGCGCATGCTAAAGGGGAGCAGGACGGAGCGGGGGCACACGTGAAGCATGCAGCGGCGGTGGCGGGAATTTCGGAGGGTGACAAATGGTATGGGAAGATCTTGTGTGCG
>LGRX02000780.1:0-136260 GCA_001247695.2 Cymbomonas tetramitiformis
AAGAAATGCTTCCAATGATCAAGGGTATGCTTGGGGGGGAGTGCAATGCAAGGGAGCTCAAGGGGGATGAGCAATATATTTTGTTTCACTTGGTGCTCTAGAGGCCGCACAAGTATCACCAAGAGCAGCGGATGCAATAACAACTGAGGGGGGAAGCAGTGCTAGTGGGGCTGCGACACAACCCCTCCCCCCTTTGTCCCGAATGTCACATATCCCACGCTTATGGGAAATGCATGCTTGATAGAGTGGGTGAGGGGAGTTGAGCTCAAGGCATTGAACTCACCAGATGCTCCCCGCCTTTGATTACGAAGGCGCTTCATGCTCTCGGCCTTGATCTTCAAGGCCTTTTGGCGTTTCGCCGTCATGGACTGTGAGGAGATGCATGCGGCAGCACGCTCCAAGGCTTTGGTGCGAGCTTGTGCCACTGATGGGCGAGTGAAGTCTAGCAGGCCCGGCACAATGAAGCTCTCATCATTATCCTCAGGTGGCAGCCTCAAGGAGTATCGCTCTTCACCATGCAGTTGGAGTGAAAGCTCGTTGCATCGTTGGGCCTGCCACAACCACACCCATAACCTTCAAATTGTCACCATATAAGCTTGCATTCAGTATACCTGATATGCAACTGCAGCCGACCAGTGATATGCAAATGCGGTGCGCCAGTGATATGAAAATACAGCCGGCCAGTGAGATGCAAATGCAGCTGGCCAGCAAGATGCCGATGCGGTGCGCCCGTGAGATGCAAATGCGGTGTGCCAGTGAGATGCAAATGCAGCCGGGCGGTGAGATGCAAATGCAGCCGGCCAGCAAGATGCCGATGCGGTGCGCCCGTGATATGCAATGCGGTGTGCCGGTGAGATGCAAATGCGGTGTGCCAGTGAGATGCAAATGCAGCCGGGCGGTGAGATGCAAATGCAGCCGGCCAGTGAGATGCAAATGCGGTGCGCCAGTGAAGTTCAAATGCAGCCGGCCAATGATATGCAAATGCAGTGCACCAATGTGATACAGGTGCAGTGCACCAGCAGTGAGATGCAAATGCAGTGTGCCAGAAAATATGCAGACGCAATGCGCCAGTGGCATGCAAATGTATTGACCCAATGATATGCAGATGCATTGTGCCAGTGAGATGCAGATGCAGTGCGCCAGTGAGATGCAACTGCAGTGCGCCAGTGAGATGCATTGAGTAAGTGATATGCAAATGTAGTGCTCCCTTGATATGATGATGCATTGGTATGCAAGTGTAGTGATTTATGAATTCAATGCTCCCATGATAATTATGCAGATGCAGTGATCCCGTGATATGATGTGCAGTCTCGGGCGCATACTCGACTGGGCAGTGCGCAGTCGGGTGTGCGCCCGAAAAGGGGTCGTCAGGAGTTGAACCTGAGCTTAGTGGGTATCTCCCACTGAGACTGCAACCCCTTATTCCCTTCACAACTGCACGCTGTGCTGCAGTTCCCTGCCCAAAAGCCCTACACCTACTGTCGCTGTGCTATGCCAATGTTGTGATATGTGCGTGAGTGTGTGATATGCTTTGCAGTCTGGTTGTGCGACGTGATATATAAGCCGTGCAGGGCATTGTCCTGTTGTGGTTTGTGATAAGCCGTGCAGGGCATTGTCTTGTTGTGCTTTGCTATGCGATGATGCGTTATGATATGTAGACCGAAGTCTCGGGAGCACACCTGACTGCGCACACACCCGACTGCGGAGTGTGCAGTCAGGTGTGCTCCCGAGACGGGGCTGTCAGGAGTTGAACCTCTGCTCGGCTGGGATATCCCGCTGAGACTGCAGCCCCTCAATCCCTTTTACAACTGGACACTGCAGTTCCCTACACAAAAGCTCTACACCTACCGTTGCTGTGCTATGCCAATGCTGTGCTATGTGTGTGCCAATAATAATAATAATAAAACATTTACGCTAGCAAAGGGGACAAAGTCCTGAGAGTGCGGTATCCCTGCAAAGCAGGCTAGTGAAAACACCAGGGGCTACTCCCTCTGCTATAGCGCGCCCACAAAGGGGCTCAGCCCACTTTTCAGCAGGGTGACATCTAGAGAAAAAGCTAAGTGCTAGGCAAAAGACTCTAGAAGATGGAGAAGCAGCCATGGCCGGGTGAGTGGAGGGGTGGCTGAATCTGAGCGGTGGGGAGGGAAGTCGAAGAATTAAGGGGGTATTTGGAGACGTTGAGGAAGGGGGTCAGGTGGACGGGGAGAGGGTGGCGGGGAGGGGGGGGACGGCCCCTCCCCTTGGGGACACGGAACCATCTTATATTGCAAGACTTTTGAAAATTATTGCAGGAGGGTTTGAAGAAAGTCGTTTGACTGTTGCACAGCTTCTGTTTCTGTCATGGTTTCACTGCTCGAGATGTCAACTGTATGCGGGTCAGTGTTTAAGGTGGTGGTGGTGTTTAACAGAAACACGTCTCGCCTATTTTTGGTGTGTTGCCTACAAATTCTTGAAAGTTTTTTAAGGAGAGGTTTAATCTTGCCACGGGGAACACCTATCGTGTTGAGGACAGTACCAAAAAGAGGAGGGAGGTATCCCATGAGTGTAAGAACTTTGGGCCATTTCACGGTGCTTATGAAGGGCTTGGAATTTGCGTTGGTGATTGTCGTGTCGTGGTGACCACCATAATAACTCTGATGATAAGGAGGGTCTTGAGTGGGCCATGGGCAAAGCGAAGAAGGAAGTACTTTGTCGCTTTCGTTCAGAACTTCATTCCAAATATCAGGGCTGACTCCTGTGTATTCTAGCCTCTTCTCCGTGACTCTGGATTTAGGAAGGACGTTGAGGAACCATCTGGCAATCTTTTTCTGTGTAGGCCTCCGGTCAAAGGCTGGTTGAGTATCACTGGGTGCACTGTCTATAACTATGATAACAACATCCGAAAAGTCATCCTTATAGCATCCACCACCTGGAAGAACGTAGGGGTCATCACCCGTCCAATAGCCATGTGGGATAAATGGAATAGTGTTATGCGGGAATCTGAAAACAAGTTTAAAACCTTTATCGAACCATCTTTTTTGGTTTTTGGGAGACAGCGGAAGAATCCATGTTCCTGAAAATCCGGGGACGGTGTTGGCCGCTTTATGTCCCATTTCCAAGGTAGTCATAACCGCCGAAGATTTGCCCTTTTCTTTCCCATCAAAGGGGGGATTTCCATAAACGATTCTGCCGATGCCTGTTATCGGATCCACGTAGGCATCCCAAGCGAGACCATCAAAGCCAATTTTCCCATGATGGCAGAAGGGCCTGAGGGCTTTTTTCATTCTTGTGGTGGGTATGCATCTTCTCGAGTGAATTCTAGGGTGGGCATTTAGTGGGTTGGAGAAAAGTTCACAACCGTTTTTGTCAAGGTTTCTGTCATCCACCAAAATATCTAAGAGGCTTCTTCTGATTGCGTAGCAGTTTTTAGGATCTCCCGATTCAAACTTACATGCATTGAGTGCTTCATGAATATCGTGTGCCCTATTCGAGTACTCCGCAAGTGAGCATGGGACTGCTTTGTTGGAAAGGCGGTGCCAGGCCAAAAGTTTCCAGAACTCTTTCTTTTGGACATATTGGAGTTCGGGATATTTAATTGTCCCCGTGGCATGGTCCACTTCAGGTTTAGCGGTCACAGCAATGGTATTCTTTTTTGAACTTGATGGTCGGTGCATGCTAGCTTCCGGGAGAGCGTGTAAGTATAATTCCTCATTCATTTCCTGTCTTAGGTCAGCAAGTGGAAAAAGTTTCGATGGCTGTGTTTTGATGTATGTGGTACCTTTTCCAGGGTTTAGTAGTTTGGGCTTTTCTGAGATTTCTTCAGCAATGATTTTCCTTAGTTCGCCATCTTGGGTCGTTCTAAGACTATACAAACTATTATTATGTCCTGAGCATTCAAGTTGGATGTGTTCGAAGGTGCATTTTGTATTCTGTTGGCAGTAGGGGCAGTTTTCAGTCCCGATTTTCCCCAGTTTAAATAAACGTGCTGGAGAGGCTTGGAGACCCAGGAGTTCTCTGCTTCTAGAAGCAGTGAAAGCTTTAGGTGTTATTTTGGAAATATCTTTAGTGGGGGTGGTGTTATTCTCGTCGAGCATCCTCAAGTACTTCCCTTGAGACTGTAGAGTTCTCCAATTATGATGGTGCGAGAGACGTTGAATTCTTCTAATGTGACTGCGGATATCACCTAAAATAGGGACCTCAAAAAAGAATAACGAGAATGGCAGTTCCTCGGCAGGGTCGTAGCGAGAGATGTCTAAACAACCCCCTCTGAATGAGGCTCTTTTGGCAGTACGGTCCACTCTGTCATGGACTTTGTCATTATTGTGACCCCTGATCCATTTAAGGATAATTTTACTGTGATCTCCTTCACTGTAGAAGCCAAGTTCTTCTAGCAGTAGGCGAACAGCCTGCACATCTCTGCGATTAGCTTCACGTAGTTTGTCCCGGGCACTCATGGATCTGTCATCCTTTGTTACAGCAGATATTGCGGCCATGGAGTCAATGACATGTACCATTGGAGTCATGGATTTGAGGAGATTCTCTTTTTGTTCTGTGAGTAAGAATCGCAGTCCCGCAATTTCGGCAGATGTACGACTAGGGTTTTGGATATCTTCCTTGATAAGAAGCCCCGGTGCGGCGAAAGTTCTTGAGGGGGGGATATTCATCTTCCGAACAAGTGGCATTCCGTTGTCAAAGTTTTTTATGGCATATGCTAAAGGTTGCCATGTGTGTGTGTGTGTGTGAGAGAGAGAGTCTGGTGGTGCAATGTGCTAAGCCGTGCAAGGTATTGCCCTGTTGTGCTTCGCTATGCGATGTAGATCGAAGTCTCGGGAGCACACTCGACTGGGCACTGCGCAGTCAGGTGTGCTCCCGAGACGGGGCTTTCAGGAATTGAACCTGAGCTTGGCGGGGTTATCCCGCTAAGACTACAGCCCCTCATATGGCTAAAACCTTGAACAGCGTGCGCAACACCCGAGGGTCTGGCACAGTCGATGCGAGTGCGGGGTACATATCTGGAAAAAGTCTAGTTCGAAAACAAGACAACCGTAGCCTGTGTAGAATGCCCTGCGGCACAGACGCCCCGTTAGCGAGACCGTTGGGTTTGATCCCAAGCCGGGAATCTCAAGTGCCACGGACTGCGGCCTCTAAGAGTCTACTGCAGCGAAATAGTGGCGCCATTTCCCAACACACGAGTGCACATAAAAAACCGCGAAGCTGTCACAACGTGTTCTCCCGAAACAACCACCACTAGCGAAACGCTGGCTGTGGCAGGGAAGGTGCAAGATAACGGGAGAGGGAGATCTTGCGCTATTCTGAACACGTACATCAATACATAACAGTATCAGATTGACCCCTGCTGAGTTCGTTGGTTCCTCGGTGCGCACTTGAACAGTGGCGGACCTGCGGCCATACACAACCGCCGCCTTGCTTCGCTGCGGGGAATGAGCGCACAGCAGGGACAACACCAAACCTACACCATAAGAGGGATGAAAATAAGCACGGTATCATACGATACTAATCTCGCGTTGATAGATTTGGCAAGAGCAGCGGCAACTCACACACACCGAGGAAACAGATCTCGCGCTTGGAGTCTGGGGCTCTTGCAGAGCGAGCGGCGGATTGTCAAGGGTTTGCGGCTGGGTTGCAGTGCAGTGCCGATGCTTTCCACACTGATTCTTCCAATAGCCATTTCCGCGAGCACTTTTAAATGATATCACAAAAGACTACAACTGTTGCGGATTTTTTGCTATCAGCTATGTTGTGCACGTCGATCATGTCTTACTTGGTAAAGTTACTTGCGAGAAATTGCACCCTTCCGCTTCGCCGTGACGGATGACGTGACATCCGATCGGTCATCATCATGAATACGTGACACGGCGCGGCGCGGCGGGCCGGTTCAAACGATGGGGATAGCCTACTTGTCCGGAATTCTGACTGTCGATTCCTGATGATCGAACGGAGATGAATGTGGGGATAGGGGGATAGGTATTCCCCCGTGTGGTAGCACCGCTTCCACTTCCCTCGCCATAAAGAGAACCCTTCCCTTTCCCATATTGATATATAGCAATGCTCATAAATTAAGGGGCAACGAAAAGCGGGCGTGGTGTCGCCAAGACCGCCCGAACCTGTCGCTCGCGCATGCGCGCATGTCACCTCGGTTCCATAGAAGGTGTGGCAGTGCGCGAGGCAGCTCGGCTGCTCCCATAAGATGGTGAGTAGACCGGTTTCAATAAACTGAGACATTCACTGGGTAGGGATTCTCAAGGGCTCAAGGTCTCAAGCAGCTCAAGTAGTCAAGTAGACTAGTGACACAATAGCGGTGTCACCTGCGACCAGACCGGCCCAGTGACCAGTTCTCCTTTTGCCTACCTCATGGACCCTGCGTTGATGAAGTGGGGCGCCCGAAAGTCGCGCGTTAAGGTGACTCCCGAATTTTTCCAAAACCGCCTTATTTTTAATTCTGAAAAATCGGAATTAATTTTACCCAATATGCGTCGAAATTGGGAAAATGCCGTGGAGGTCAGAATAGGGGTGTTTCTGGGGGGTGATCGATGCCTATCGACTAACCATTATATGTCCCCAATATTCCAATTCCAAATGCTACCTGGGGACGACTTTCTGATTTTAAAAAAAATCGGCATTCAGCCCCCTCGGCATAACCCCTTAAAAATGGGCATTTGTGCTTGACGCGTGGTCGGCGTGGCAGGCTTGGTCAGGCATGACTCGACCCCCCCCTTGTGCGATTTGACTTTATAGTCGTCATTGGTATACATCCTGCATATTCTGATTTCGTGGCAGCCGCATGTAAGCAAGATCCGTGTGGGTAGGGGGTACATTTTCGAAAAGTGTGTTCGAAATCGCAAAAAAGTGCCCCTTAATTTATGAGCATGACTTTGGGCTTCTTGGGGAAATGGCGATATCGGTGGGCAAACTTGTGTGTTAAGGTCATTTGTGTTGTTTGAATGCTACCCATATGAGTTGTGCACATGGCGATATGTTGTATGCCTACCTCAGATCATGTAGATAGCCGAAATCTAGCGAGTTTTGTCCAAGTAGGTAGGGTGTAAAATTGCGCGATTTGGGGGTATGCTTTTTCAGGTGGTCCCAACGGTGTCTTCCACTCCTCTGCCTCAAGTTTCGCCGCCAACAACACCTCCTCCATCCACCAATGGCCTTGCTGTCGAACGATAGTGGTGACACGGGAATTCGAAATCGATACCTCGAAATCCACCGACCAATCGACTGATGACATAGTCGTGTACGTTCAAATCGACTGATAATGACAGTTCGCATATTCGAGTCGACTGATAGTGATATGTGGCAGGCGACGAATCGACTGATAGTGATATTTCGCGATAGCTAAATTCACGGGATCGATTGATAGTGATAGTAGCGATACTATCGATATGTCGCGAAGTCGGCACTATCGATACTGGCCCTTGGTGGTGTTTAACAGAAACACGTCTCGCCTATTTTTGATGTGTTGCCTGCAAATTCTTGATAGTTTTTTAAGGAGAGGTTTAATCTTGCCACGGGGAACACCTATCGTGTTGAGGACAGTACCAAAAAGAGGAGGGAGGTACCCCATGAGTGTAAGAACTTTGGGCCATTTCACGGTGCGTATGAAGGGCTTGGAATTTGCGTTTGTGATTGTCGTGTCGTGGTGACCACCATAATAATGCTCAATATCACTCTGATGATAAGGAGGGTCTTGAGTGGGCCATGGGCAAAGCGAAGAAGGAAGTACTTTGACGCTTTCCGTTCAGAACTTCATCCCAAATATCAGAGCCGACTCCTGTGTACTCTAGCCTCTTCTTCGTGACTCTGGACTTAGGAAGGACGTTGAGGAACCATCTGGCAATCTTTTTCTGCGTAGGCCTCCAGTCAAAGGCTGGTTGAGTATCACTAGGTGCACTGTCTATAGCTATGATAACAACATCCGAAAAGTCATCCTTATAGCATCCACCACCTGGGAGAACGTAGGGGTCATCACCCGTCCAATAGCCATGTGGGATAAATGGAATAGTGTTATGCGGGAATCTGAAAACAAGTTTAAAACCTTTGTCGAACCATCTTTTTTGGTTTTTGGGAGACAGCGGAAGAATCCATGTTCCTGAAAATCCGGGGACGGTGTTGGCCGCTTTATGTCCCATTTCCAAGGTAGTCATAACCGCCGAAGATTTGCCCTTTTCTTTCCCATCAAAGGGGGGATTTCCATACACGATTCTGCCGATGCCTGTTATCGGATCCACGTAGGCATCCCAAGCGAGACCATCAAAGCCAATTTTCCCATGATGGCAGAAGGGCCTGAGGGCTTTTTTCATTCTTGTGGTGGGTATGCATCTTCTCGAGTGAATTCTAGGGTGGGCATTTAGTGGGTTGGAGAAAAGTTCACAACCGTTTTTGTCAAGGTTCCTGTCATCCACCAAAATATCTAAGAGGCTTCTTCTGATTGCGTAGCAGTTTTTAGGATCCCCCGATTCAAACTTACATGCATTGAGTGCTTCGTGAATATCATGTGTCCTATTCGAGTACTCCGCAAGTGAGCATGGGACTGCTTTGTTGGAAAGGCGGTGCCAGGCCAAAAGTTTCCAAAACTCTTTCTTCTGGACATATTGGAGTTCGGGATATTTAATTGTCCCCGTGACATGGTCCACTTCAGGTTTAGCGGTCACAGCAATGGTATTCTTTTTCGAACTAGATGGTCGGTACATGCTAGCTTCCGGGAGAGCGTGTAAGTATAATTCCTCCTTCATTTCCTGCATATTCTGATTTCGTGGCAGCCGCATGTAAGCAAGATCCGTGTGGGTAGGGGGTACATTTTCGAAAAGTGTGTTCGAAATCGCAAAAAAGTGCCCCTTAATTTATGAGCATGACTATATGATATTTTATGAACTCACGATCCGCATAATTTTCGTAATTTATTAAAATATATATTAAATTAAAAACCAATGCAGATATTTTTAATTCTAGCTCATATGAAGTGCAAGTGTGCAACCAATCGTACCATCAATCAATTCCTAGTTGGGCAGTTGTAGTTGGTTCAGCTTAGCCTCACGGTCAGCATGCCACGCGTTTTTATACAAGCCCAGGTTGTCCGAACGTGGCAGCCACGACGCGACGGCGCTGGCGCTGGCGCGTGACATGACATGACATGCCCGTGCCCGGCCCAGAATGTCGATTTCTCTCGTCGCGTCGCGTCGTCTCATGTCTGGAATACCGATACCGCTGAGACCGCGACCGCTACCGTGTCACTGTGTCACGGTGTCACTTCGAGAGGTAGTGGAAATATCTCTTATTATTACAGTATAGAGTATTTAATTACACTCTGGCTACTCTCTGGCTTACCACAAAGCGACTGGTGCCAAGCATGCAAGTAAGTTATTACAGTACAGTACAGACAACAGAGGTAGGAAGAGACGGAGCGGAGCGGAGGACGAGGACACGAGGAAGAGGAGATGCCACGCGTGACATGCTGATCCCAAAAGCCAAACAGTGGGCCTTTACTTGACCGGTTGAGGGCGTGAGCGGTGAAGGGTGAGGAGCTGAGGACCCGTCGAGCGAAAACATGTTCATCAGCCTTGATTGGTCCATCCGGTCGGTCCGATAAAATCGCTTATCGGTCGATCCGATATCCGAGTCGTGTATCCGTTTATTGATCGATCTGAGCCGTTGAAACATATAAACACTAACGACTTTATATAGCGCGAGTTGAAACATATAAACACTGTGTCTGTGACACACTCGGCATCGGCAGGTCGTTCTTCTTACCCGTTTATAGCCGTTTACGGTCACCGTTACAAGGAAACAGCGCAGCGCAGCGGGACAAGCAGCACAACGGACATGAGCAAACGGGTGACACTCATAATATTCTCATTCTGGTGGATGGGATCGAATTTCTGGCGGATCTGATCGTGCGGACGCTCACGAACAACGCTCAACACGCAGCAAATCTGACGGCAATTTCCCCAGCGGGCCACCAAAACACATGGGTCGATTCGAATGTTAGGAAATTCTTGATTCTGGCTGTCACCGACTCACGAGGCGAGGTCACGAGTGAGGGATTCCCCCCTGATACGGGATGCAGCATATCGCTATCGGCACAGAACAAAGCTTTTTTAGGTTTTTTTAGCTTTTGAAAAATTAAAAAAAAAAAAAACACTCAGCAAATCCACAATATCCCCAGTGGGCTACCAAAAGGCTGTTAGATAATTCTCGATTCTGGCTGTCGTCGCGGCTGCGACTGAAGAATCTCAATCTGTAGATTCTACAGGGCGTGGCCACAGGTTAATCGAGCAATGCCAATGGCATGGCATGCGAGCCGAAGCGACGGGGTTCAAGTTGATATCCAATCTTGGTACCCGATGATACTACGTATCACCTTTATCCCCCCCCCGATAGCAGCATTGTGACACAGTCGGCAGTGACACGTTGACTACTGTCACAGTAGGTCTCAAGTTCAGTCTCAGTGGTAGTGGTAGCGGTGTCAAAAGTAGGCGCAGGCGCCGTTCCGATGTTCCCTCCGTTCGGGGTATTCTATTGGGGAATGGGGATTGGATCGACGTTTTTTTTTTTTTCATTCGCCTTCGTCGTCACTCGTTTGTCTAGTTTATAGTACTACTTTGTTAGTACTCTCGTCCCCAGAGTTTAGACGAGCCGCGCTTCGCGCGGCTACCCGCGATTCGATTCGAGGGCTGCGTTACTTGATGATTGTGGAGCTCGTCTAAACTCTCCGGACGCCCATAAGCTCAATCTGCGTTACAAACCCTAAGTAATATTCGCGCTATTTCGGTCCGGAGACTCGGGTTCCAGAGTAACTTTGTTAGTACTAGGCAACTTTGTTAACAGCCTTAACACTATTCCACTCGCCCCTACTAATCTCGTCCTATTAAACGTTAATTAAACCTCAAGTGCAATCTGCAATGTTATCTGCATTTGCCATGTCATATAAGTGTATCCACCTGGTGATGTGACCTGCGTGACATGGCATTCACGTTTGCTACGTGGATGCGCCAATATTCACAATCTTCATACAAACGGCGACGGCGTTAATAAAATTTCATTCCCACTTGAATTATTCCTGTAGCTGATTACAAAAAAACGTTTCAGGATAGGACCTCTTTCTGCTATCGAATATCCATTCGGCAAATTGTCGATTTACATCTCTCGACTCAGCTTCGACGACAAGGTCATATTAACGATCACAAAATATACACATAATCCGTTGTGGCACGTGGGCACGGGCATTACCTTTTCTACTGAAACGCTATATATCATATCATATTTATATATCTGAAATACAATTTGATATATCTGATATTTGATAGATCGAGTTTATCAGCACCCGAAAGAGTAAAGCAGACGCTCATCCTTTTGATCAGTGACGAAGGCTACGAAACAATCCGGTGCACTCGCATATAATATAAGCGTTCACCACACCCACGCTGTGAATTGATACAGCGTGCGAACTACACTGATAATACCGATACCGATTTGATCGCCGGAAAAGATGCCCGGGCGGATTTCAGGTTCCAAACTGAAGAACAAGCACAAACGTGAAAAAAAGGAGTACACGGGTGCTCGCTATTCCTTACAACGCCAAATGCCGCTAAATAAATAAGAATGCTTTACAATACCTTTTTCACACTTTCGCCTGTCGCGTAATTTTGCCATTCGGCTAGAGTTCGCCCATAAGTAGCGGATGCTCTACAGACATACATGTGTCGATATACAGTCGCATATGTCGGCGCCTGCAAACAACGTGTGTGCTACGGGTTCCACTTATTATGGAGCCTGCGAGCCTTAGGTTGACCTACAGAGATTTATACTTTGCGTGTGCTCATTATGGTTCATACGCCATGAGAAATGGAACCACAGGGAGCGGCGCCCATGTTTCGGAGCTCTGAACTTGGAAATATGGAAGAACCCTCTAAAGTAGCTAGGATTCGGCCTCTGCTCGCACACGTATGCCACTCAAGTAGGCTTATGTAGGCTTCTTTGCTGCTCTCTGAAGGTCAAACCGGTGTGTGCGTGTAACAACAGTGCCGCCAGCAGTGGTTGAGCTGGAGATCGTGTTGCAAGATGGCAAGTGTTTGGAGTTGAAGGTATTTTCTACCGGCCTCTTTGCTTGTTGCGAGTATCACGTTCTGCGTGTGCTAGAGTGCTGGCCCGTGTGCGTACGGGTTTCGCCCAGGGGTGGGGCAAGTGTTTTCACCATGGTATAGGGTCATCAGCAAAACCAGCACCCACTAATTTCTCTTCTGTTTCGCGGGTTTGTGCGTGTCTCATGATGAGCACTGTAAACAAACTCTCGCCAAGGCACCGTCCGAATCTTGACACTGTCTTTTCTTAGTGTGTGCAAATATATAATTAGTGCATCCTTGATCTCGCGCTGGCTCGGTTTTACAGGCGGTGTCAACGGATACCTTGTCGGATATTCGCCTTATGCTCGCAGAACTCGTGGATACTTGCCACGACACCTGTTACAGCTTCTCCCATGAGGTCGGCACCTGGCTCCTATTCCCTGTCT
This sequence comes from Cymbomonas tetramitiformis, assembly GCA_001247695.2. Taxonomy (NCBI): domain Eukaryota; kingdom Viridiplantae; phylum Chlorophyta; class Pyramimonadophyceae; order Pyramimonadales; family Pyramimonadaceae; genus Cymbomonas; species Cymbomonas tetramitiformis. Next base: position 12,509 of record LGRX02000780.1, read on the forward strand.
TTCTCACACCCCGGGTTTGCCCTCGTCGTATCCAGGGCCGCAACCGCTTTCGACAGTCCGCGAGCTTGTCGACTGTGGCACTCACTGCGCGTTACCCAATGTTGATGAGGACAGGTGAGAGGGGTTCGATTGCAAGATACACAAGAAATCACACTCTTAAAGCCGAACGTGCTCCACCTGGTGAGGGAGGAGTACGGCTCCCCAGCAGCTGTGGAGGAGCACGTGCGGCGCTTGTTGGAGGTGCTCGCTTGCACAACCGAGTTCAGCCAGTCAAGTGAGGCCCCTGCCCGCACCTCAGAGTCTCGCCTCTCATCTCCTCTTGTTTACGTCCTTATGCAGACGTGCCAGTGGGTGGTGCGGCTGCGCAGCAAAACGTAATCCGATTTTTGCAACATACACCTCTGCTTCCTCCAGCCCAGCTAGAGGGAGGGAGCCTCTCTACTTTCGCTCGGCTCGATTCTCGCCGTAATCCTAACAGAGACCCTGTGTAGGACGTGCCGAGTATTCATTTTTCACTTCCTTACGCCAGAATTTTCCCTATGCGGCATCCTTGAGCACTCGTGCGAGCTGCACCAAGCGACGAGGTATAGTACACAGCGCGCGGTGCCATGCCCGCAGAGCACATATGACGGCCGACCAGTTAATTTGAAGTGGCACCTGACGGCCGACTGGTTCGATGTTATATCACGACCTGGTGCAAAAGGGAAGAGGCCAATGATGGCCGACTGATCGAACTGAACCGGCGAATGACGGCCGACTGGTCAAACTGAACCGGCAGGCGATGGCCAACTATTTTAATTGCTTTGGCTTATGGGGGCCGCCTGGTTATGAACTGGGATACGTACGGGTTGGTCTGCAGGCTGGTCGAGCTGGGGAGAGTTGTGGGGCGGTCCCTCCACCGCTGAAGGGAAGAAGTCGAAGAAGGGGAAGAGTTGTGGCGCTGCAGAAGCCGCGCGTGCTGTGGATGAGGTGAGCTCCCGACTTGATCGATCAGATGGCCCCCTCACCTTCACCAGCTTGATTGATGTGAAGTGAGCCTTTCCCCCGGCTTGGCTGCTGATGTGAGCCCCATGCAGCTTGATAGGTCAGATGAGCCTCCCCCGGCTTGATTGATGCGGCGAGCTCTTGATTGATGCGGCGAGCCCCCAGCAAAAGGTTAAAGAGCTGTGGATGATGTGAGCCCCCGCTTGATGGATCGATCTGTCTATCCGTCAGGACTCCTTGCTTGGACTCCTTGCTTGGACTCCTCCCTTGGACTCTTTCCTTGGAGCTCCTTCCTTATTTCCGACCTGGGACTGCCCTCTTCTTCCTACAGACCCCCCAGACCTTTGACTTTACTCTTTTGACCCCCCCTCTATCTATATGTGCTTTCCCCACTCGTTCTCCATTTTCCGCCCTTCTTCTGATTGCGTTTACTTGCCCCTCAGTCCCCGATGTTAACCATTGTTTTGCCATCTTCCGTTTTCCCCCTTCTAGAATTCATACTCGGTGGCCCAACTGTTCACCATCCTTTCCCCCCATACGCTCTTCCTTCTTTCCCTCATACACCGTTCCTTCTTTCCATCTTTTGAGTTCCCGCTCAATTCGGTTCCCACCATTCGGTCTTCTTTCTTGACCCCCATCCAGTCTTCTTTCTTGACCCCCATCAGTCGCTTCTTTCTTGACCCCATCCAGTCTTCTTTCTTGGCCCCCATCGGTCTTCTTTGTTGACCCCCATCCAGTCTTCTTTCTTGGCCCCCATCAGTCTTCTTTCTTGACCCTCATCAGTCTTCTTTGACCCCCATCAGTCTTCTTTCTTGCCCCCATCAGTCTTCTTTCTTGACCCCCATCCAGTCTTGTTTCTTGACCCCATCAGTCTTCTTTCTTGACCCCCATCCAGTCTTCTTTCTTGGCCCTTCACATGATTTCTTTTACCCCTAATCTGATGTTTCGTTTCGCCTTCCCCCCTCTAGTCTAGTCTGCATTCTTTGGCACTCCACGTTGACTTGATGGCCCTGCTTGTTGTGGCTACAGGCTTCCGTGGCCGTGCAAGCTGGTGGCGCTGTGGAGGTCGGAAAGGTGGTGGAGGCCTGCAAGGTGGTCGTGTCATCTCATGGGCACGAGGATGTGGACGATATCAAGAGCGCAGGTATGCTGTTGACGCTGCCTTGTAGCCCCTACCATTGGCTGCTACTTCCACCTCTGTCGTGCCATTCCAGGATGGCATGATGATGTTCACGCTGTGTGGTATGTGGTGGGTCATTGCAGGCTCTGATGGTGGAGGCATGTGCCGACCCCCACGCCTCGGCTGCTTCTACTCCTTTTACAGCATGCATGTATGCCGGTCCCACTGTGTTCCCCTGCTTCACACCCTGGGCTGCATCATCTCGTCCTGTTAGATGGATGCCATCAACCGCCTTTTTCTTTTTCCTGCTCTCTGCCCATTGCACCGATGAACAATTATTCTGGCGCGACTACATCTCGATCCTCAAGCCATACCAACTGCTGATACGCCCACGGTATCACTCAACAGTCTCCTAGGCATATCAGCAACCCATCATCCAGCCACCTCCATGATCTATCCTCCGGGGAACTGAACTCTCCCCCCCCCGCTGCCGTGGGTTGGTGACAGGTGGCAGCTCCTTTGAAGTGCGTCCAGCGCACGGAGCCTGCACAAGGGGCGTCCCATTACTTCGGCCTGCGCGTGGAGGACGGCGCCGGCGTGGAGTTTGAGGTACTCTGCAGTCGGGCGGGGTTCACACTGGCGGGCGCCGATGAAGGCGAGGCTCAACACACGCTGATGGACCTGCTCTGCGATCACAGCGCCCATTTCCGAAAGACCTTCCGGCAACTCCTGGACGTCCTCGCGCGGCGCAACCCCTTCGGAAACCTTCCTGCTGGTCTCCGTGCGAACACGTGCGTCCCTCCGCCGCTCTCGCCAAATCCCTCCATTCTGTCCATCAGCTCGAGTGGGCTTGCAAGAAGAAGTGGTGGGATGCCACTGCGCAGTTCCCCTTAGCTCTCATGGCGCTGCGCCCACGCAGGGCAGTGAGGGCCGGGAGCCAAATGGAAGGGCGGAGGGGCTGCAGCGGACTGGGGCCCGGTGTGCACTGAGCGGGCTGCAGCGGACTGGGGCCGGGTGTGCACTGAGCGGGCTGCAGCGGACTGGGGCCGGGTGTGCGCTGAGCGGGCTGCAGCGGACTGGGGCCCGGTGTGCACTGAGCGGGCTGCAGCGGACTGGGGCCGGGTGTGCACTGAGCGGGCTGCAGCGGACTGGGGCCGGTGTGCACTGAGCGGGCTGCAGCGGACTGGGGCCGGGTGTGCACTGAGGCGAGCCACTGCAGCGGACTGGGGCCCGGCGGTGTGCACTGAGGCGGGCTGCAGCGGACTGGGGCCGGGTGTGCCACTAGGCGGGCCCAAGCCGGACTTCAGGCCGGGTGTGCACTGAGCGGGCCTTAGCCGGACACAGGGCCCGGTGTGTGCACTGGGCGGGCTGCAGCGGACGCTGGGGCCGAGATTGTTGCACTGAGCGGGCTGCAGCGGACTGGGGCCGGGCCATGCGCTGAGCGAGACACGCGGACTGGGGCCGGTGTGCACTGAGCGGAGCTGCAGCGGACTGAGGCCGGGCAATGCACTGAGCGGGCTGCAGCGGGACTGGGGCAGGGTGGTGCACTAGAAACTGTCTGCAGCGGACTGGGGGCCAGGTGTGCACTGAAGCGGGCTGCAGCGGACTGGGGCCGGGTGTGCACTGAGCGGGCTGCAGCAGACTGGGGCCAGTGTGCACTGCAGGCCCCGGGCTGCACAGCGGACTGGAGCCAGGTGTGCACTGAGCGGGCTGCAGCGGACTGGGGCCGGGTGTGCCACTGAGCGGGCTGCAGCCCGGACTGGGGCCGGGTGTTTCACTGAGCGGGCTGCAGCGGACGGGGGCCGGGTGTGCACTGAGCGGGCTGCAGCGGACTGGGGCCGGGTGTGCAGATGGCTGGCCCCGATGCGGCAGGCGGAGGATCCAGTGGCAGCAATTCCCCCTCTCCCAACGGAGGATCCCCAGTGGGGTGGCAGCGGCGGGGGTGCGGGGAGGCGCGAGGAGGGAATCCGCGACTGGGCTGAGGAGCTTGCGGAGTGCTCCCGCATGGAGGCCGGAGACCTCGAGACGCGCCTTGCACGAGACCGCCGTCTGTTCCGGCTTCACTCCTCCTTCGTGGATGCTGCGGTGATCGCGGCGCGGGATGCGGCGGAGCGCGACAGCGATGGCTCCGACTGCGAGGGGCCGATGGCCGGGCCGGGCCTGCAGGTGCGCTTGGTGACATCGGCGGAGGCGGGCACAGAGGTGGGGGAGGCGCAGAGTGAGGCGGCGGTGCTCAAAGGGCTGACGGCGGACAAGAACACCGTGGCGCGGGACACCCCGGCGCTCTCGCGCGTGGTCGTGCACCACTGCGGGCGCGCCGTGGAGGTCCTGGCAGCTCCCCTGAAGCCTGCGGCGGCGGCGGCGGCGGTGCGTGTGGCGCCGGAGGATGAGCCGGCGGCGCAGCACGGGGGGGCGCACGCACTCAACGTGAGCTCCCTGCGCAGCCGGCTGCACATGCAGGGGATGGCGCCGTGCGGGGAGGCGGAGGTGACAGCAGCAGTGAAGCGCGCTTTGACGCCGCTTGCCAGCGCCCCGGCACCCGGGTTGCGCTGGGAGCTTGGCGTGAAGTGGCTGCAGCATGCAAAGGATCAGAAAGAGGAAGGTGCTGAGAAGGTGCTGCAGTCGGACCGGACCCCGCTTCCGAAGGATCCATTTCCACCCGTGAGTGAAGCCGAAGCGGCGGATGCAGTTGCCGCGCTCACGAGAGTGGTGGGTGACGAGGCTGTGGAGCGGCTGCAGAAGGAAGAGACTGGGCTGGAGCGCATCCCGAGGTGGGACAGCACAGGCCCCGGAACCTCTAGGGAAGAGTCGTAGATGCAGCTGGGTGAGCAGTCAATGGCTCAGTGGTGCTAATCTTCGGCTCTGGTTGTAATGTTGGGCTCTGGGCTCCTGTGATATTTGCCGCACTTGAGATCTTGAGGCGTTGCCGGGCATGTCTTGATTTGTAATCTTGTCTCTGCAAGTGACGGTGGGGAGGGGCGGCTCTCAGGGGTGAGCTGCTGAAGCGAGCGCGGTGGTTCTACGAGAATATTGCACTGGTACAGTTTGTTGCCGACTGCAAGTCTTTGGAGGTGTCGCCGGTGGACGGCCGCACGCTCTCCGACTTCATGCACAGCCGAGGCCTCAGCATGAGGTCCCTTGGCAGGGTACCCTACTCCTCCTTCCGCCCCCCTTCTTCATCTTTCCACAACTCGATAGCTGGCTTTCGCTAACTCCTCTCGTGATTGTGTCCCCTACCTTCTCGCATTTGCCTGCCCCCGAATGCCCCCATCATTCTTCACCTTTTTCGAAAACTGCTTTGGCCACCCCGCTCCGTTCCTTTGCTGTTGTCCACGCCGGTCGATCACATGAAGCATCGAGGGGCCTCAGCTTACGCCCGTCGATCACTTGAAGCATCGAGGGGCCTCAGCTTACGCCCGTCGATCACTTGAAGCATCGAGGGGCCTCAGCTTACGCCGGTCGATCACTTGAAGCATCGAGGGGCCTCAGCTTACGCCCGTTGATCACTTGAAGCATCGAGGGCCTCAGCTTCGCCGGTCGATCACTTGAAGCATCGGGGCCTCAAGTCGATCACTGAAGCATCGAGGGGCCTCAGCTTACGCCGGTCGATCACTTGAAGCATCGAGGGCCTGAAGCATCGAGGGGCCTCAGCTTACGCCGGTGGATCACTTGAAGCATCGAGGGGCCTCAGCTTACGCCCTGGGCACATTGACTGATTGTTCACCCCCTGTGGGCATCGACTGATTGTTCACCCTCTGGGCGCTTCGACTGATGGCGCTTCAACCCCTTTCGACCCTTCAGTGAATCGGCTTGATCAACCCAGCTAATTCCCAGGGAGCGAGACCACACCTGCAGGTGGCAAACATGGCGAGAGATATGCTGCACGTCCGCCATCTGTGCGTCGCAGAGATGGTGGCTCGCGTGCTGAAGCACCTGCTGAGGGATCTGCTGAGGCTCACCAAGGTGAGCCGCTCACCTGCCTCCCCCCCTGCCTGTCGCGTCAGCCAGCGATTTATATGCAGCAGGCGCGCTTCCTTGAGAAGCAGTCAGAGTCGCTTGAGGCGCGAGGCGCTTGCGTCCTTGGATGCAACGCACTCGTATCGGACAGTGCTCGGTTGCCACCAAGCACGCGGCCATCCTGCCTCCCCTCCTGGCTCTTTCCCCTACTGAACACCTCCTCCAAGGCACCAGTTCCGCGCCACCTGCTAAGACCGAGCTTGAGTCGGCCCTGGAGCCAATCGGGTGCACTCCGGGCGAGGCTCAAGGCCGAGTTCTCCCTCCGCACTGTGCTGCTGAAAGAATATTCCGATCTTGGGCTTTCTCCTGCAGGGTTGCGGCGGGCGGCAGGGCGCCTTCGTGGAGGCAAGCTGACCGGAGGGAGTGGGACCGGTTTTGGGGGCTGCAGCGGCGGATGCAGGCTGCGGCGGTCGCAGCAGTGCTGAACGGGGTGCTCGGCAACGAGGAGGCTAAAGGGCAGGCGGAGCTGTGGGCCTGGGTGGAGGCGGCGGTGCTCGTGCGGTACGGGCACAAGGTGACCGCGGAGGAGCGAGGCTGCCTCAGAGCGCTGCCCCTGCTGCGCTCCGTGTGCCTCAAAACAGGGCTCGAGCTGCGGCCCAGCGACTTCGACTTCAGCACTGCCGCTCCCTTCCTCGCCGCAGATGTGCTCGCAGCGGTGCCCGTGTGCAAGCATGTGGCGTACACCACCGCGGATGGCCGCGCCCTGCTTGAGAGCTCCAAGGTGAGCTCCTGGTCCTCACCGCCGGCTGGCTCCTCTTGCGCCGTGAGAGCCCTGCCAGAGCCCTGCCCTGAGTGAGCCGTACTCTCCGCCGGCTTGGCGTGTGCCTCCCGAACCTGTCCCCTAAGACATCTGGCGGCCATCCCGTCAGGCAGGCGGATGAGCGCGCCGGAGCGTGGTGGTGCAGGCGGCTCTGGACAAGAGCAATGTGGAGGAGGCGGTGACATTCGGCACCAAAGCGCTGCACCAGGTGACAGCAGTGTGCGGGGCCCGGCACCGAATGACAGCGGGGGCTCTGAGCCTCCTTGCAGTGGTGCTGTACAACGCGGGCGACTTCGTGCAAGCCGCAGTGTATCAGCAGCGCGCGCTGAACATCAACGAGCGCGAGCTGGGCCTCGACCACCCTGATACCATCAAGAGTTACGGGGACTTGGCCGTGTTCTACTACCGCCTCCAGGTGTGTGGGTGCACGGCTCCCATCTTCCCTGGCCCATGGAGAGGTTTTTGTCTCCCTCCCCATTGGACTGTGATGGCAGTCAGCGTGGCGCTGTGGCAACTACTCCACGTAGGCAGAGGCTTGCTCTCGAAGAGTGTGGTTTGCACTTCTACCAAGCCCCGGTCACAGGCCAATGAGGGGAAGTAATGAGTGGAAGGTGAAGCGATTGTATATGGGAGTAGGTGGCGATAAGTTGAGGGGGCAAGTCTAGGAGGTTATACCTAAGAGGGTCGGGATCAGGAGGTGGCTACATGATGCAGTGCGTGGCATCCTTGAGGTGGAGGGGGAATCTTATCCACGGGGAGATGTGGAGGAGCAGGTGATGGATGTGGCGATGACCTATGTGACGCGCGCCTTGTACCTGCTGCACCTGGCGTGTGGCGGCAACCACCCAAACGCCGCGGCGACCTACATCAACGTGGCCATGATGGAGGAGGGGCTGCGACGACCAGGGATGGCTCTCCGCTACCTGCACGAGGCGCTGCAGTGCAACGTGCGGCTGCTGGGGGCGGAGCACGTGCAGACGGCGGCGACGTACCACGCCATGGCCATTGCTTTGAGCCTCATGGATGCCTACTCGCTCTCCGTGCAGCATGAGCAGACTAATCTCAACATACTCCATGACAAGCTCGGCCCGGATGACCTCCGCACGCAGGCGCGCCCCGGCTGCTGGACTCCCCCATGCCATGACCTTAACACCACAGCCCCCGCGGGAATGCACCTCTTAGAGGGGCGTGCTCTGCGGCCTCGTGCTGCCGCCTGGAGAAGGGCGTGCGCTGCGTGAGCGGCGGCACTGCTACCCGTGCCAGCCTGAGTCCTTCCCGGCCTTTCCCCACCACTCATCTGCTTCATCCATCCTGCAGCTCAGAATCACTGCGATTTGATGACGCAGCAACATGATGGCACGCGTTGCCACCGGTGGAAACGGCGGCATGCCAGCTTTGTCTGTCCCCCATCCCCCGCCCTCCGTCCTGCGTCCTGAGCTGGAGAAGGTGCGGTGTGGCACAGGATGCCGAGGCTTGGCTAGACTATTTCGACTCGAAGGCGGCGGAGCAGGAGGTGGCAGCGCGACGCGGGCTCCCACCCCCTAACAACAGCATCGCAACGAAGGGCCATCTTTGCGTTAGCGACCTGGTGAAGTTCATCGATGAGGAGTCCTCAGAGAAGACCGGGGCCAAGTCGAAATCTCGGAAGAAGCAACGCTCGCGACAGATCTCCGACGACAGTAGTGATGTATCCAAACCGAGGAAGGAGGAGGTGATGGCGGCGGCACAGCCAAACGGGCAGCCTCCTGCCGAAGCGGAGGTGCAGGTTGAAAGAGAGAAGAAGGAGACGGCAGACAGGAGCCAGCCAGCGAGGGAGGGGCACGATGGAACAAGAGCAGAGGGGGCCGAGGAATGGAGCGGCGCGGTGGGCATTGACGAGCTGCTGGACAGCGATGACGAGAGCTGGCAAGAGGTGTCTCGCGGATGGAAGGTGTGAGCATAACTGCCCAAAGGGTCAACCCAAAGCCCCCACGATTCAATGAGGCCAACCCGCGTCCCATCTATGCAGGAAGAAATACGGGTTTGGTGATGGGGTGGGATGGCACAGGTGCGGACAGCCGCGAAGGCGAGCGCACCGCGGCGATCCCGGGGGTCAGCGCGGGCCCCCGCCGCCACCTCGAAGCCCACCTCGAGCGCGCACAATCCCCAACCCGTTGGATCAGCCGCCCGGCAGCCTCCAGCATCACAAGTCCCTGCCAAATCCGTGCCCGCTGCAGCACCGGCGCCCAGCGCGGCACCGGCTGCAGCACCCGTGGACACATCAAGCACTTCGACCACTGCCGTGGTGTCCAAGGTGCTCCTCCGCAATCTGCCTGGTCCCACAGGCCATGCGAGCCAGCTGACGTCGAATAAACCTAAGACTTGGCGCAGTGTGTGGCATCAATTGCGAGAGAGTGTGTGGCTTAACTCGAGGCGTTGTGTTGGACAGAGGGCCGTGGCGGAGATGACTGCAGGCGCAGCTTCGGAGCTGCCAATGTTGGTGCTGCCGGTGGTGACAGTGACACCTCTGAGCAGCGGGGAGCTCCCCTGTTCGGACGACCTGGGAAGCCCGAAGGCCCCGCCCGCACTCATTACTGTGACACCCCCACGGACACCCCCACAGACCCCCCCACGGCCATCTGGTGCCACCAGCCACAGTCGGGCCAACCAGCTAACCGCCCAAATGAAGGAGACCATGAATCCCAATGCCCACGTATTTATTCCTGGTACGCCCAGTGGCCTCCCAACCCCTCCCTCCCCCCCACCTAGAACCAGTCTGCCCTCTGCTCCCTCTGCTATTTGGATCACTCGGCAAAACTCCAGTAGCAGCCGCTCCAGCTTCCCTTCATTTTCTTCCCTTGCTATAAGCCTTCTGCAAAGCTTCGTCCAAATCACCCTCCTCGAAGATGCCCCCTTGTGCGAAAATGGTATGTGGTTCTGGTTTGTGCTGAGCTGGGTTGCACTCTGTGCAGGCACGACGTGGCGCACGGAGGACATCATGCCACCTGCTACAGACAGCGAAAATGAGGAGGTGGAGGAGCATGTCAGTGTCCAGCTCAAAGTAGCATCTCGCAGCGCAAGCCCGGTGCGATTGGAAATACGAGTGGCGGCCGCAGACCAGTGGATCCTGGTGAGCAGCGCAAACGGAGGGGCGGATGCGGAGTCGGCGTGGGGGAATAAGCTCAGCTTTGTGGCCATCGTTGCCGAGCAGGCTGCAACTGCAGCGGCAGCCACCACAGCAGCCGCCGCAGCAGTGGTCGGCTCGGTGACTGCAACAACTGGAACAGCCACCCAGAAGGCGGGGGCGGCACTGGTGGGGGAGTCAGGACAGGCTGCGGAGCAATTAAATCCCAGCTGTCACGATGTGGAGGACGACGGCTTCATCCTAGTAACAAAGAAAGTTCGCCACCCCTCAAAGGTATGCATGTGCGGCCTACGCCATCATACTTGCAATAGATGATAATGTTTTTTGAGGTTGGCCCCGATTACCATGAGTGCATTATTTGTGACGGATGCATGTGAATTAATGGAAGGGGAGTGTCGCACGTTTGCAGAAGGAGAATAGTGTTGGCAAGGATGCCAGTGGCGGAGCTTCAAAGAAAAAATGCTTGGGCGACCAACGAAGGCCTGGGAATGGCTTTTATTTTAATCGTCAATCTGCAGACAATAGAGCTGGGAGGCCAATGATGCCCGCCATAAGTGCGCATTGAACTCATGAAAAAATGAGAACATGCTACACTGATGCTTGGTCTATCTATTGTGGCTCAAGTCAAGGCACGCCGCACTGTATTTGCAATGTGCTGGAACATCTAACATGTTAGAGAGGCTTCTATGCCACACTATTAGACAGTAGCTATCAATCCATTTTTGTGGGAGCGGATGCACAAGGGCTTATGGGGCTCAATAGCACATTGCAAGTAACGTCGCTTTGACGTTCTTTGGGAAGCTGGCATATGCTGTCAACGTGTGAAAATCGTTTGCCAAAGCATGTCCGATAATGCTCATAGATATCAGACGAGAACATGTACATAAAACCAACTAGCATGTGCAATAAGTTCTGCACTTAAATGTGCCCGTGTAAGGGAAAATCGGGCGAAGCCCTTACTGATCAATTCGAATTTAGAATTTCGCACAAGTGTCCCAATGGATATAGCTGGCTGAGTAGGGTTAATTCTGGGACTTTCTGATTTCGTAGATCGACAGTAATGTTTGGTCAGTTTGGTGTCGGTGTTCAAAGCTAAGGCATCGAGTAGGGCGATCATGTGTTCACGATACGACGGGTCGCTTGTGTACTTCGCGTAAATTTGTAAATCTGTTAGTAGTTTGAGACAATTCACATCATTATGTGAGATGTGCATGTTGTTTTTGTATGCTGTGGTAAGCAGTATGCTGGTCAATCTGCTGGCAAGAACACCTTGATATTCACCAAACTTATCTGTATGGCTTCGAAACTTGTGGGAACACGGCGCCCCATACCAGCGTCTAAAGTTTTAGGAGAAAATATACTTCCAGGGCATCTCTCTCCAACAGAAAAAATGGCCTTCATCCGGGTTTTTTCGACCCGCATAGTCTACGTAGATTTTCGGGTTTTAGACAGCTGCTGTAAATATACGCACTATCACTCCGGGTTATGTAAATTTACAATAGAATATAGCTTATGTAAATTTGCCACATTCAAGATACAAACGGTATGTATACGGGAAATATGCACCCTCCGCATATTTTCAAGAAATATGCACCCTCCGCATATTTTCGAGAAATATGCACCCTCCGCAATCATGCACACTATCACTCCAGGTTCCGTAAGTATGCAGCATATCACATATCGTGTAAGTATGCTGCATATTTGTGGATCCGACATACCTGCGAAAATTAACATATTCCGAAGGTATGCCGCATATATGCAGGTCCAACATATCTACGGGTATTAGGCATCGCGCACATGTATGTAATATACTTATATCATATATGTACCACTCGTGGGCTTCCCATATGCAAGGATGCGGACAGATGCATCTACAGCTGAGTGCTACTGTCTCGACAAGCACAGTAACATTCAGCCGTAGATGCAATCCACGGCTGAGTGCTACTGTCTCGATGCGTGGCACCGACAAGTTAGCCGAAAGGTCGAAACATATGCTTGGAAGTGATCAAGATGAGTTACAACACAGTATTCAAATGCTCGGAAACTATCGAAACGCGTTACAAATATTCAAAGAAAAACAAATCTTACATATTTAAGATGGTCTATTACAGTTACTATCACATATCAGTGTTACAGTCAATTACTGCTACTATCACATATACAAGGTCAGAGCACGAAAACGAAAAGAAGACTGACGGCTGACAAGACCCGCTGCTGGGCGCACGTTCGTCAGCCGACAGTCTCCTTTAACTCAACGGCAATCCAAAATTGTTATGAGCATTCGAACTCTTTCTCATGAATTCTGGTGCGCGAGTCAACTCGTCATCCGTCAGGCCCGTCCTTAAATCTGGTTTGGAGATTACGGCCGTCGCGTCGCGTCGCGTCGCGTCTGACCAGATTTAAGGATGAAGAAATCGGCGTACTGCGACGGTGTGCACGACGGCCCATGCCTACGTGGCTCCACATGCTTGACGTAATAAAGTCAAAGAATCCCTGAAGGAAATTTTCCACGGCTGGAGGTTCCCAAAGAGGCCTTTCGCGGGAGGAATGTCCTCTCGAAGGCGTCGCACCTGCCTACGTGGAGCGTACACTTGCGTCGCATATCCAAGGAGCGTCCATTTATTTTATCTCCGATTTGATCTGACGAACAGTTTTCAAATTTTGCCTACGTGGAACCAAAAACGCGACGCAAGAGCGTCGCGTCGCGTAAATGTTGGACAAAACATCTCCGCGTAGCGTGTTACGCAAAAGATGTTTGTCCAAACATCTCCGCGACGCGACGCTCTTGCGTAACTTTTGCGTAGCGTTTTACAGTTTTCCAACCAATCAAATCGCTGCGATCAAAAGTTACGCGACGCGACGAAATTTCATTTTACCCAAACCAGATTTAAGGACGGGACTCAGTCTGTCAGCGACGCGACGGAGCGGAGCGGAGCGGAGCGGAGCTACAAGTACGCGTCGCGTCGCGTCGTGGCAAGTTATGTCATGTCATGTCATGTCATGTCATGTCATCACATTTTCATGTCGATGTCGCTGTCATACCGCGCGGCGCTAGCGCTATGAAGACCATCTGAACCGCAAAGCACTGCCCTTCAGCCTTAAGTGTTAATAAGAGCACTGTGTTTTAGGCCCTAAAAGCGCCCACTTTCCATCATTGCACTGCCATTCCATGAATCCACTATAAACCATCATTACACACCGCGAAGTATGAAGACAATTTATGTTGATGGTTCGCGCCATCGAGCTGATAGAGGCCGCAAACACTTCGCCGGTCAAGGGTGGCCCAGGCACACGTAACGACATATTTTTAGAAGTCTCAAGCGATTTTATTTGACCCAATTCGAAATTTCTCAAAACTAAAACTCGTGGGGTAAGATAATTTCGTTACACCATCAAATTCTGCCGAAAAGAAAATGCACTGCAAAAATATTCCGGAAATTAGAAATATTCCGAGCGTCGTCGTCGTCACGCGAATCGTGTAATAGTGGAGATGGGAAATATTCCGGAAATAAAACATATTCCGGAGTCACGTGAATGTGATAGTGGAGATGGGAAATATTTTGGAGGAGATGCCAAATCTTCGGGAGTCACGCGAATGTCACGGAGAGGAGAGTAATTCCGGAGATGAGAACTTTTCCGCCGGAGTCACGCGAATGTCACGGTGAGGAGAGTCATTCCGGAAACGATGAGAAATATTCCGGAGATGAGAAATATTCCGGAGTCACGCGAATGTGATAGTGGAGATGGGAAATATTTTGGAGGAGATGCCAAATATTCCGGAGTCACGTGAATGTGATAGTGGAGACGATGGGAAATATTTTGGACGAGATGAGAAATATTCCGGAGTCACGTGAATTTCACGGAGAGGAGAGTCATTCCGGAGATGAGAATTTTTCCGGAGGAGTGAACTATTCCGGAGTCACACGAATATGATAGTGGAGATGGGAAATATTCTGGAGATGGGAGAAAATATTCCGGAGAGCACGCGAAGGGTAGCACGGAGAGGAGAGTCATTCCGGTGATGCGAAATTTTCCGGAGGAGAGAATTTTTCCGGAGTCGCGCGAATGTGATAGTGGAGATGGGAAATATTCACGAGATGCCAAATATTCCGGAGGCACGCCAATGCCACGGAGAGGAGAGTCATTCCGGAGATGAGAAATATTGGCATAGAGGATGAGGCCGAGAAGCCACCGCCACCAACACTATATTAACCTTTTCGTGTATCAAATACCTACTCAACACACTAAATTTTGGCCCGAAAGGATAAGTATGTAACACGAAGTTAGGGAAATGCATTGTTTCCGCTAATCGTGCGTAGCCTCAAACACAGTGTCGTATGGTAGTTTTCGATATATTACGCCTATCGTGCGAATAAACGATATACCGAAATTTTTGTTTTTGCAAAACCTATTCAGCACACTAAACTTTAGCCCGAAAGGATAAGATAAAAAAATATATATATAAAAACTTCAAGCACACAGGTTCCTTTCTGACTCCCTGCGGTGGAATGTTAAAAAACTGGCAAGAAAGCAAAGGCTTTTTCAGGCTGAACGGTAATAGACCCCCTGGATGGCTAACCGAAATCGAAAAGGAAATGCTTCAAAACCCTGTAGATTTGGACCCACAGGCCAGATATGTCAAGAAACAATATAGAGACAACATAGTACCCCCCGACACGGGTGAGTTTCAGTGGAAAGGAAATGGTGACCGAGATTCCATCTCTCTTATTCACATTACCAATATTGACTTAGAGGCCATGTCAATGCAATATACAGAATACAGTAACAATGCCATAAACCCTAATGTCTTTGTCAGAATCGAAGGAACCAACAGTTTTCAATACGACTTTGAATATAGCATCACCGATGACGGTTGCATCCTAATTCCAGCAGGTTCTATTTTGCCGGAAACAGCTGAACAGGCAGTGGGGACCCGCTGCCGACGGTGAAACAACGGATCACTAAACTCGGATATACAAACGATATATACCCGAGATGAGTGACACAGGCTGACCACAGAAGATGACATACAGGAATGACACTAGACTGTACGAACTAGTCGTAGCGTCAATTCCAGCACACCACCTCATCTGAGGTGGACCAGCTAGTGACACTCACCACCCTAGCTACTAGAGTTTACAGAGAATGTAAAGACAAGTCAACTCTAGTCAGCTAGCAAAGTCACAGGTGGCATGATGAACGTCAGGCTAGCATAACAAATATTGCTAAGCCTAGGAAATTGCTAGGACCAATTCCGGTCTGCTAAAATTAATGCTCTGCCAGCTAGTGGTGGGTGCTCTGGTAAATCTCGCCTGTCTGCATGTGATGGAGAATGCCAAAAGAAATTCTGCCTGTCGGTTTAGCTTGTCTACACTGCGAACTGTAAAGGTCTCTTGCCATAAAAAATGTTCGTCTCAATAGATAAAGTTGTCCGCTAGTGGTGAGAATTTCAACAATATTCCCCTGCCCAAAACTACAGCAAGTGGTGGAGAATGATAACGCGAACACCGCCTGTCTGTTTAAAGAATCAGTAGTAGCCATCACCAGAGTCGTACCCAGCATCTTCCCCATAATAAGTGTCTTCATCATAAAAACCAGCACCACCAGTTTCGTCGGAATCGTGGGCTCCTGCCTCCCAGGCAGCCCACTCCTCTGCAGTGTACTCGATCTCATCGTCACTCAACGCAAGCTCATCCTTAAAAGAAACTGTGCTAACATCAAACTCGCTCTGCGGTAAAAATTCCTCCCCAAGTGGGGGCTCCAAAACTCCGCCATAAGAATCCGGTTGGGAACCTGTGCCCAATACGAATTCCTGTTCCAATCGATCGGACGAAAAAATGCGGAGCGGCCAAGTGGCCATCTTGTTCCTCTTCCTCCTCACAACTGCCGCTGGAATCATCGAAATACCCAAGTGGGTACTCCGATTCATCCTCATCCTCACTAGGTAAATACTCCTCATAACTTCGAACAACCCCAGAGCCCATATAGGGAGGTACAATGGGAGGTGCATGGACATAGTGAACTTCCGCGCGGACAGGAGGGGCCTGCCGCACGGTGTCGCTCGCCCTAGTGGAACTAGGGGAGGGTCTAGTGGTCGAAATTTGTGTCGAGACCGATTGTTGCGCCAAAATAGCCGGCGCATCGCCCACTCCTACTTCGCAAAATCTTCCGCTCGAAATTCCAGAAACAGCGGTCTCGGCCGAGACACCACCAACGTGTGGCTCACTAGCCACCAAGATGTTCAATACTATCGGAAAATTCTCGTTCGATACTGCCGAAATCTGAGCCGCCTCACGGAAATGCGAAATAGCTAAATGCATGGAAGTGCACAAAGAGATGAGCTGTGATCTTTTGAGAGTTGTCACTCTCGCAAATCCAGAGTCAACCGATTCCAAAAGAGCTAGGAGCTCTATACTCGAAGAAATCTGCTGCGAATCCATCAAAGAAACCGAGATCCAATAATGAAATAACGGAACAAAAATCGTAGGAGTCCACCTCGTCGAAATCACCCAAAGCCGTAAGCAGCCGCCTCCAGAAAATACGTAGAATCTGTTCTAAAGCGTCCCACAAGGCGTGGAGACGCTTAACCGAAAGATAGGGCGGAAATAAAATAAAATTCTACGCTAAAATTCAGTTCACGCGAACGTGAGAGGGACCATAACCTGCTGGAAACAGCTGAACAGGCAGTGGGGACCCGCTGCCGACGGTGAAACAACGGATCACTAAACTCGGATATACAAACGATATATACCCGAGATGAGTGACACAGGCTGACCACCGAAGATGACATACAGGAATGACACTAGAATGTACGAACTAGTCGTAGCGTCGATTCCAGCATATTTTCGAATATAATGACCATATGGACCCGCCCTCTTCTGTCCTTGCTAAAGTTTGTGATATTAACTCACACTATGATTACATCTCAGACAGACAGTATGAGACCATTATTGCCAGAATGAAAAACAAAACTGCGGAAGAAGAAAGTGAATATAGCTGCCCTAGCGACTCAGAAGAAGAATCTACCCCCAACGCCGAAAAGAGCAAACAAATGGAAGATTATGATATGGCAAGCGATGGTTCTCTATTTGCTGGTAAAAAATCAGCATGCAGTGGTGCAGCATATTGACGGGAAAGCTAAAATATATACTGCTGTAATATATTATAAGCTTTCACAGAGAAGAAAGCTGAAGCCGTGAGCTCAGGGTTTCAGATACAGTACTCAAGTGAATATTAGAATACAGATAGTGTTTTAATATTCCTAGCGGTTGGTGATGCTGCAGCAAGTGACACAGCAGAGCGTCACAACACAGTGAGGGGTGACAGCAGAAGGGGGGCAACAATCACCCTTATACAGGGGGTGAAAGTTGCATCCCCCGTGACACCACCTCACCCCGTAGGTGTGAGGTGACCAAATGCAAGTGTTACGCGGGCCTGCAAGACTGTTCGGATCTTAGGGGCCTTTTTCAACCCGACTAGCAGGGTAGAAGTCTTCCAAAATTCTTTACGGTCCGTAAACTATATTTCCGCTGGCCCGCTTTCGGCCAAAACGGTCAAGGAAGAACAATGCCCGAAATTTTAAAATTAAGTATGGGGGTTTGATAAAAAGTGGCATAAAATGCCTATATTTTTGGCCGAAGTTTGGCCGGCTCATATTTTTGTGCGGCCCGGGGGCGAAAGCCCCTTCGGCCCGGTTTCGGCCCGGAGCGAGCTTCTGCGGCCCCGGGCCGGCCCGCCACGGTAAGACTTCTACCCTGCCGACTAGAATGGCCCTGCCGGCGTCATCTTAGAATCTAGCAGGCACATCACACGATCGGACAATTTCTAGGGTTGTATATTCCTTTGCTCATTTTTTTTTTAACCGATACCTCTGCGGTGCCATGACCCAACGCGGCCTGGCACGACCAGAGCGGGCGTGGCAATGGACGTGAGGTAAAAAACGCGGCGTGGATCCTCTCCGCAGTCCGCACATGATGGCGAAAGTAAAAAGAAGAGTGGATGCGATGGGTGCATTAGCACCACCACACGCCACCACCAGATAACGACCAAGAGGCGCGCAAGGTGGAGGGTAAAGCTGAGGATGCCGCGGGGCGAGCTCGAAGGAGTCAAAGCTCTGGTCGATGGCGAAAGCGATGGACTCGAGTCTGGTGTCTGGTGCATAAGCACCACCAGACACCACCAAACCATAGCCAGTGGCAGAATCCCGTCGATATACTCGGAGAGACCCTAGGGCAGCCCGAATAGCGGTCACGCGCGCACGTTGGTGCGCGTTGGACATGGCCGACAGCAGACTGCAGAATTCTGTGAAATATTAAATAGGGTTCGCAAGCGAAAACCCAACTTTTCGTAAAATCGACAATTTCCAGTGATGGAAAAGTCAAATTAGGGTGAATTTTGACGGGGAACACGCTGGCGACGTCAAAAATACCGTGCGGTAAGCCAATTTTCGTGTAGAAGGGGTGCTGCTGTTCAGAGAGGCATAACCGCGAATAGATTGTAGTCGGTCTCGCAGCTGGAGATGCTAATGAAGCCGAAAGTGGCGTGATACGGCACGCTCAGATGATTCCCGTAGCCGTAATCTTACGGTAACAGCGGGGCGTTGCTGGAGATGCAAACAAGGGTTCGCTGGAGATGCGGTCGCTGGAGACGCGACGTCGCTGGAGATGCGATGACGAGAGTAAGGACCGAAAAAAAAGAGACCACCGCTTCAAGTGGTGCAGCCCAAACCTGACGGGAAAGCTAAAATATATACTGTTGTAATGTATTATAAGCTTGTATACAACAGAAGGGGGCAACAATCACCCTTATACAGGGGGTGAAAGTTGCATCCCCCGTGACATATGCCATAAGAAACTTTGACAACGGAATGCCACTTGTTCGGAAGATGAATATCCCCCCCTCAAGAACTTTCGCCGCACCGGGGCTTCTTATCAAGGAAGATATCCAAAACCCGAGTAGCACATCTGCTGAAATTGCGGGACTGCGATTTCTACTCACAGAACAAAAAGAGAAACTCCTCAAATCCATGACTCCAATGGTACATGCCATTGACTCCATGGCCGCAATATCTGCCGTAACAAAAGATGGCAGATCCATGAGTGCTCGGGACAAACTACGTGAAGCTAATCGCAGAGATGTGCAGGCTCTTCGCCTATTGTTAGAAGAACTTGGCTTCTATAGTGAAGGAGACCACAGTAAAATTATCCTTATTAAATGGATTAGGGGTCACAATAATGACAAAGTCCATGACAGAGTGGACCGTACTGCTAAAAGAGCCTCATTCAGAGGGGGTTGTTTAGACATCTCCCGCTACGACCCTGCCGAGGAACTGCCCTTCTCGTTATTCTTTTTTGAGGTCCCTATTTTAGGCGATATTCGTAGTCACATTTCAACGACTCTCACACTATCATAATTGGAGAACTCTACAGTCTCAAGGGAAGTACCTGAGAATGCTCAACGAGAATAACACCGCCCCCACTAAAGATATTTCCAAAATAACACCTAAAGCTTTCACCGCTTCTAGAAGCAGAGAAGTCCTGGGTCTTCAAGCCTCTCCAGCACGTTTATTTAAACTGGGAAAAATCGGGACTGAAAACTGCCCCTACTGCCGACAGAATACAAAATGCACCTTCGAACACATCCAACTTGAATGCCCAGGACATAATAATACGAGTTTGTATAGTCTTAGAACAACCCAAGATAGCGAACTAAGGAAAATCATCGCTGAAGAAATCTCAGAAAAGCCTAAACTACTAAACCCTGGAAAAGGTACCACATACATCAAAACACAACCATCGAAACTTTTTCCACTTGCTGACCTAAGACAGGAAATGAATGAGGAATTATACTTACACGCTCTCCCGGAAGCTAGCATGTACCGTCCATCAAGTTCAAAAAAGAATACCATTGCTGTGACCGCTAAGCCCGAAGTGGACCATGTTACGGGAACAATTAAATATCCCGAACTCCAATATGTCCAAAAGAAAGAGTTTTGGAAACTTTTGGCTTGGCACCGCCTTTCCAACAAAGCAGTCCCATGCTCACTTGCGGAGTACTCGAATAGGGCACACGATATTCATGAAGCACTCAATGCATGTAAGTTTGAATCGGGAGATCCTAAAAACTGCTACGCAATCAGAAGAAGCCTCTTAGATATTTTGGTGGATGACAGAAACCTTGACAAAAAAGGTTGTGAACTTTTCTCCAACCCACTAAATGCCCACCCTAGAATTCACTCGAGAAGATGCATACCCACCACAAGAATGAAAAAAGCCCTCAGGCCCTTCTGCCATCATGGGAAAATCGGCTTTGATGGTCTCGCTTGGGATGCCTACGTGGACCCGATAACAGGCATTGGCAGAATCGTTTACGGAAATCCCCGCTTTGATGGGAAGGATAAGGGCAAATCTTTGGCGGTTATGACTACCTTGGAAATGGGACATAAAGCGGCCAACACCGTCCTTGGATTTTCAGGAACATGGATTCTTCCGCTGTCTCCCAAAAACCAAAAAAGATGGTTTGATAAAGGCTTTTAACTTGTTTTCAGATTCCCGCATAACAGCTCTAGCAACTTTCTTATTTATATAGAGATCTTAAATATGGAGTGTTGTGTGTTAAATATTGTGAAGAAATCAAAAAAGCTGGCTACTTTCTTATTGGCAGGTTTTCTTATTACTGAGTGATTAGTGTATGATCATGGGGAAACAGAAACTGCACCGCTAGACCAGAAGCCCGAAAAAGGTGAGCCAGGCCGGGATCGAGCCCGTGACCTCTCGCATACCGGACGAGCGCTCTGCCGTTGAGCTACTCTGGCTATTGATGGCAATTCTGGTGCGGTACAGAGTACTGACTCCCCACGGTGCCACGTAGGCGGCGAAGAGTGAAACACGAAGGATACAACTTTTCCCCCAATCTGCCGTTGCGGTGCGCTCTCTGTTGGGGCATCGCGCGGCTATGGGCGGCGCGACTGTTGGGGGCGTGCGGCCTGTGCGGCACGATTGTATCCTTCATGCCACAACCTCACTCTGAAGTGTCTACGTGGCACAACCACAACCAGCTGCCGGCGTCACACCTGCGCAGTGGAAGCGTGGTAAGAGCCCATAACCTCATGGGGAAACAGAAACTGTACCGCTAGACCAGAAGCCCGAAAAAGGTGAGCCAGGCCGGGATCGAGCCCGTGACCTCTCGCATACCGGACGAGCGCTCTGCCGTTGAGCTACTCTGGCTATTGATGGCGATTCTGGTGCGGTACAGAGTACTGACTCCCCACGGTGCCACGTAGGCGGCGAAGAGTGAAACACGAAGGATACAACTTTTCCCCCAATCTGCCGTTGCGGTGCGCTCTCTGTTGGGGCATCGCGCGGCTATGGGCGGCGCGACTGCTGGGGGCGTGCGGCCTTTGCGGCACGATTGTATCCTTCATGATATGACACATATGTCATCGGTCATATCCCTGACACCACCGCTCCGACCGTTCCGCACCGCACTCGTCGATAAAACACCTAAGCATTTTATCTTATGCAGTTTTTAGACCGACCGGATCACCACCTGTGTTTCCCGTGTTTCAACGATACATATATCCCTTATATCATATATCCGCGCACTCCGCCTCGTTTCATCAATAAGATAATAAAATGCAGTGAGTGTTTTATTCGTATCGGTGCGGACTGTGAAATGTCGACTGCCTACGTGGCACCTCGGGGCGAGGGGTGAAACAGGAGAGGCTGCTCAACCCCACCTGCGAGGAAGACAGATACGCACGAAACAGATTAACTCTCGCTGCGACGATGCTTCCGTAAAATAAAAATAATCCGTCACTAACTGATCTCCTGCGCAGCGAAGGCGAGCACAATGCGTGCCGCCATCACTGCCAAGTCAAAAGGCCATACCGCAAGAGTAATTCACCACCGCCCAAGTGGGCGCTCAACCCCTCCTACGTCCTACTTAGCCGAACATGGCAACAGCAAGGCGCTGTGCCATCAGAATCACCGGAAAGCCGGTGCGGCCTATAACCTGCGAGGAAGACAGATACGCTGTCCGGCTAAGCTCGCTAGGAAACCAAACTGATAATCATATAACTTGTGTCTGGCCGAAGCTTTATGCTCTCGGAAACCCGACAGTGAAACGATGACGTATTACTGCCTCGTACTACTGCAGTAAAGGCTAGGATGTCACGGACACGAGACGGTGCTGGTCAGGCTAGGGGCAGTCGATCATAATAACTAAGCCTAAACCCGAAGTCCAAGACACCCAGCAGGGGGATGAAAGTCAAGAAGTCCCTGCTGACTTTCCGTTCCATCCCCCCGGCCCCCCGCCCCCTTCTCTTCTTTCAAGTGCTTCCTGCTCTGCTCCGTATCTGTTCGTTTCGGTCTGCTTAGTGACTTCGCTTTTCTGTTCTGCAATTGTTCTCTTCAGTTCAGTTCCAGTTCTTTCCTGCGTTTTTGTCTCTAGTCCGCCCCTCGTTTCTGTGCCTCCTGCTCCTGAGGGCAATTTTCTCCTCGTGTGCGGTCAATTATTATCCCCTTCGCTTGGTCGCAGGCGAGGCACAGTGCAGGCGAGGGGTTACGGAAGAGGGCTGGCATGACATGACATGACATGACGTGAAAGGAGAGCTAAGCTGTGAGCTACGGCAACGGGTGCGCGCTCGCTTTTAAGAGAAGAGACGAAGTTGGTTCGAGTTTTGGGCAACTTCTGGAAATGCCGATTTCACCCGAGGTTAATCGTAGCCAATAAACATTGGTTACGCTATATTTCTTTACATATTTCGACGAAGCTGTGTCCAATGAACGAAATGAAATATTATTTCATCGAGTCCTCTTGAAGATATCGGCAGTGGAAGTTTGAGGAGGAGTCTCTTAAATGCGTGATCTCTTAAATCCGAGCGGGCACCCGTAACTGTGCAGTGTTCGTACATTCGGACCTCCTTGCAGTCGAAAGCGCCTTACATAAACATAGTTTGCGCGAAGAACACGTTTTTGTACATTTAGGAGGGAGATTGGAACAAAAGATGATTTGCAAATTCACTGGCCTCGTGATATTTCTCACATTATGCGCTTCCGGTGAGGTCGATATCTTTTGCGATGCCCGGCTTTCTCTGTAGCTTCCTCGAGAAGTAATGAGGGTAGATAAACCTGCGCATTTACTGAAAGCATGCTTCAAAACTTCCACTTGCAGGATCTGCATATGATGACGGAAGCAGCTTGAAAATGCAGTATGAGGCGAGTATATTGTTCCCCCGGGTTTAGTAATAGTCGTGGCTAGAACTGCCTCCAGGGCGATCCCTTATGAGCGACTGGCGTCTCTGAATAGAGTTCGTTTGGTACAATCACGCGCTACTTCCAACATTTACCGACTTGCAACCGTCGAAGCGCCAACGATCTTCTAATGCTATCACGAAATTCAGCAGCTATGCGAGGCTAGGAATCGGTCTACGACGGTTCCTTTATCATAGTTGTGGGCGGTTCCTGTCAAAGCCTTCGTTGTACATGTCGAATCTTTGCTGTTTGTGCTGAGAGGTTTGGTTTGGTTCCTTGACACTCTCGATGTTTGGGGTGTATTGACCAGGACTTAAAGTTGTCCGCCCTAAAGTTCCAGCAACGAGGCTTTTCTGCAGACAAACGAGACGCCGATAGGATAAAGCAATTCGCGGAGTTTTCGAAAAAGGATTTCGAGCCAATAGAGCAGACAGCTCTATGGCAGTTGGCAGCCAATATGGGCGCAGATCAAGAACTTTCTGCGATGCTCGTACAGATTCCAGGTAAGGGAAACTTTGACCCTGAACAAGCATAAACACAGTCGCAGTGCACTGGCTTCCTTTCCTTGGTTACGGCAGCAGGGCGTGAGAGGTGTCTACGAATTTAGTGTCATTGTGCCTTGTGGTTTGATGTTTTCCGCCTTCCTCTCAAGCAGGCATAACTCTCCAAGAGCGTGTGGCTACTTTATATCGCGCTGGTGGTTTTCTACTCTTCACCATTATCTGCTTCTTCGGTATCAGGTGCGCCCGAGTCGTTTCTCCTGTGCACCCTTGCTCTCGAGCGTTTTCAAGCACAATATATGTCGCTGATCTTCAGAAAAAACTTTTGTGCGCAGGTCTTTTGGCATCACCACCTGTATGGTGCAAGCAACTCTTCAGGCCTGCTGCCTCACGGCACTTTGCCAGTACATCGGCTTCTTTGTGCTTCTTAGTCCAGTCGTTCGGGTGGCCTGCGAAGTGACTTGGTATCTGGAGAGCGCCCCGGAGTTAGTTATGTTAATGTTTTCCGGGATGATGGTAATGCACTTCGTTGTCACGTTGCTTCTTCGGTTCCGTTCCATCGTCGGTGAGTTCCCTGCTCGCCGCTCATACTTGGCAACTGGCCCTTCTGCCCGTCCCTTTGCGCACGGACCTACTGCTTATTACGAGAGCAACGTTTAGTTTAAAGTGGTGAGTTGCCCGTGGAGCTCTGGTCAAGCCTCAGTGAAGGCGCCACGGAGGGCTGGTCGGCATAAGCCTTGTGGAGAGCTTGAGCAGGGCCTGTGGAGGGACTGCGAGGCTGGTTGGCACTTGGCGTGTGTGGAGGGCCAGAGGGCGCAGGGCCTGCAGCCTGTGCAGGGGCGGTTCGGCATAGGTTTTGTGGAAAGTCTGACAGACTGGTTGGCGCAGGGCCTGTGGAGAGCCGCATCCGACGTGTGGAGGATCAAGTCCGAAATCTATCGCAATCGCTTCAAAAGCGAGAATATTGGATGCATCACTACAATGAAGAGGACGAGTGAACTGGATACTGTCAGTGTGGTGCGGAACAGACATTCTGTCACGGTTTTGCATCGCATTAACCCAGAAAGAACGTCGATCTGATTTTGTCGTGAATTTCCAGAACTAGCCGCTCCAGCTTTTCGCTGTCCACTTAATATAAAAAAAGTATTCGCTTTACAGCCCTACAATTCTAAGCTCGTAAGCGAGGCGCTTGGATGTCATTAAGCCCCTGAGACATTTTGATTTGTATGAGAGTTTTGGCATGATATGAAGTTCTGAAGGGTACACAGAGCTTGCATAATTTCCGTTGTGCCACAAAGCGAATTGCAAGGTGAGCTGGCGAGCGATTTGCTGATTTGTACTACATTTCCATTACACAAGCTGCAGAACTCCGTATGGTGGCCCTATCCCATGGCGGCACATGGCATGATCGGAGGGTGATGGACTCATTAGGTTTGAGACTCGGGCAATAGCATTATCAGCAACTCGCTGGTGTCATGAAAACAACTCGAAAGAACTGATCGGAAGACTCGCGCCTCAGCTGCTTGCGGGCTGATGATGATAAGGCTCATGAGATTAAGGTTAGCTACAAGCATATTTATTTCCCGGGTAGAGCAAGGCTTCCCTGTCCTCTATGGTTGCTGTGCTCAAACGCTTTAAATACAAAATAGTGGCACGCTAAAATGCAATATGCCGCGGAATAATAAATTCAGACATTGGGGCTGATTTTTTAATGCACCGTGTAATTTTTCCTGGCCGCAAAAATCATATCGGCGTCTTTTCAGCCCTACTGGTACAAACGGTGCGCCGAAATAATCCCCCACGAGATCGTGATGAGCTGTTCAGATGAAAAAATTAGGGTTTTCGATGCACTGTATGTTAGACCTAAATTCGCCAACTCATTTTTTCGAAGCGCTGTAAGTTCTCATGTATTAGTATGCCCCTTAGGAAGCATACTGATACTTCAACGTGTTTCCAAAGCTGTTCTACGTCCTCATCTGAACACAATCTTGAAAACGAGCTTCATTTCGTTGCCTCACACCCTGGAGCGCTCAATCGAGCATCCGCGATACCCCCGCACGAGCAGGGGTATAGCGGATGTGCACAACGGATGCGCAAGAGCCTCGGCATCAATATTCTGTTCCCCTTTTTACCTAGCTCAATGCCACTCAAAAGATACAAGCGAAACTCAACCGAAAATCAGTTTTACTTGGAAGTTGAAACTTTGCGCAAAGCGCCAAGCTCGCGGGCATCTCAAAATGTTGAGAATGGCGCACTTGATCCCGAGATTGTCGGTACACCCATGTTACTAACCGTCTTGGGGAAACATATGACCCATATGCGTGCTTAACACCGTAAGGGCGAATTCGTTTTTAGCAGTATGGGATCAGTATGAGGGCGGAAACATCTATAACTACCACGGTAGTCAACTATTGGATATTTATGAAGTATTAGTGTCCATATTGGGGACTTGGGCGAGGTCCCTCAACCCTTCAATGCCCACCAAACTCGGTTTATCGAGTGGAGGACTTTGTGGAAAGTGCAGGGGTGTTCTGCTGCCAGGTGACAAAAGCGTACTCTATGGAGAGTGCTCTAAAGGCTTCATATCAAGGATCTGGTATTTTCCCCCATTGGTATACACCATGATACGCCATCGCCCACTCATAACATCAAGTCAATGATGGTGGCATGTTCATGGCGCATGCCCAAAAATGCCCCCAACAGCTGTTCAACAGAATTTCCTTAAGTATGGTGATGATGGGTCACATATATTCATGTGTGCACATACGGTGCGAGTGATAATGAAGTGCCATATCATCCACCTAGTTCCGCAATATAAGATATGCGAAGAATCGTGGCAAATGGATGTCTAGAACTTGAGTTATTGCCGAAAACGTGAAAATAAGTTCCTAGAAAACAGGATCAGTATGAGCAGTATGGCAATTCGCCCTTAAGGTGTTAATATCACGCAGATGGTTCATATGCAACAAGGCAAAGCAGGACTACCAGCCCTTTTCGCTTCGGGACGGGAAACTAAAATGAAAAGTGCGAGTGGTCTCAACGGGGAAAATCATTCCGATCGACCGCTCTGAATCGCTGAAATCGTTATTCTGTCGTTTTCGGCGGTTCTGAGCCGTCAAGCGATTTCGTGGCCCATTGCGTAGCTTGGGTATGTGACATCGGGCGGAATTTGGGCGCAGCGTTTGTACGTGTCTTCGGAAACATACCCATACGGTAGTTCTAAAGTGCTCCGTACTTAAGTAAGAAGAACCGACGCAAATCTTAGAACTGTGTGTGAGTTGGCGTGCTTAACCCTCTGAACGCGCAATTGGGCATCCGCTATACCGGTACTACACTCGCTCATACGGTATGATGCGGCCATTTCTGCGACTCAGATATGATGCTTAGAGTGATGAGTTGGTAATGGGCATCTTAGGGCATATTTGTTGGTGCCAACGAGTTCCGGTTGAGAATAAATGTTTTAAATATAAGTGCCCTGACATTTGCAGGCACCTTTGCTGGCATGCTCGTGCTTAGTATTATTTTTTTATGTGTACGGTATAATATACGGTGCACGAACAACAGGCAGCAAGACTTCCCCCGCAGGTTTTGCAAAAAGTGAATGAATAAAGCTTACAGCGCGAAAAAAACGAAAACGGCAGAAAATGAAAGACCGAGATTTGCGATCTGCTGTTTTGCGCATTTTCTGAACCGTTCGCGCGCAAATCGAGCTCCGTGGCTTCCGGGGCGTGTCAATATTTCAGACGAGAGTTCGTACGGTAACATCCCATGTGATTATTAGAGATTGCAATAACGTTCGACGTATTTACCAAAGTGCGCCTCTGATCGGCATATGCGCGCACACACACACACACCAAGGCATTGTATCGGTTGTGCCGATATTCTGATATATCGATATATCGGTAAATATTGGCATATAAGTCTCAATCGATATCCATTTTGCGCACATTTAATCGATATATCGGTATCGCTTCGCTTCGGAATTCAAAGTGTTATGTGTTGTATACGAGAAATCGTATATAATTTTGAGATATCGATATGTATCGATATCGCCGATAATCGATTAGAATTATTAAATATCGAAATCGATCGATAAGCAATTCTGCAACCGATACAATGCCCTGACACACACACACACACACGACGAGAACAGTATAGTTAAGATCCATCAACAATTCTACATGATGGGGAGATACTAATATAATACTTTCTAGCTTACTACAAAGCAGCACTTGCATGTACCAAGCGTCAGAGAAAATCGATGTTGGGGAGATACTCGTTCAGATGATAAGAGTAGAGGTCTCGGACCGACAGAATCTAATGGTGCGAACTGCTGGATGTGACACACCGTGTGTCACTTCCTGTTATCTGTACTAGTACTCGGTACAGTACGGGTGTCACAGGTTTAGGGCTTCCGGCATAAAGCCGAGACTATCTTATGTTTATTGACTCTGATGCAAACACCAAAAGTGAAAGCATTCTGACTGTAACCCAATATATATCCGTAGTCATATATCTCACAGGTTATGGTGAGCCAGGCACCTTCCACTACTTTTGGTAGCATGATTGGCTAAACGCCTCCGCTTGGTGGGGCGTTGGGGGCCCCATTTGATGGTTGCGCTATGAGAACTCGCGGTTGAGGCGCACGTCGTTACGGAGTAATTGTGTTTATCGCTGCAGCGTACCCTACGTGATTTTTGGATGTCCACGGGATTTTCGCTTTGACTAGAATTGATCACTCTTTGTCGCGGACTTCTTGCGCAACGTGTATTTCGACTTCCGCATTTCTACAATCGGGATTTCACAGTTACGGACGTTTTTTACTGCATTTGCCATCACCGTTTCCGCGAGTTCCTCCTCTCCGCGCCATCGCCACCTTACCCCGACGTACCCACCTATAGGATTTTCATCATGAGTGTTTCTTCACAAGCTACGCCCCCCAGGGGGGCTCACAACCGAATCCGGCTCGCCACAATTTTTTCCCGAGACGTGGGAATGCGCTATCGGCCGACGCCTGCATCTCCGGCAACGGCTTTGACGGCTCCTGAACGGACACGTGCCGTGGCCGTTCAGAATTCTTCATGGGACGTGGATTTGATCAAGAGGGCGTCTCGTGACGCTCTTGGCACCAAGGATGCATCATTCCGAGGTGACGAATCGGACCGGAACGTACTATGGACGTCATTGGTGACATCTTTGCAGTCAGCGTTTGAGCTGAAGGACGCCGCCAACGACGCCCTCTTCGACTTGGCGGATGCCACCAAGGAGGTCAACATCGTCTACAACGCCATTCTTTTCACGACGTCGACATCCTTGACGAAGCCACACTCACCCGCCAGGCGTTGGGTGGACGCTTCTGGACGCGCTTCCCTGCGAGATGGGAAGCGGGCCTTGCTGGAGGTCACGAAGCGGCTACTGCCTCGTGTTCTCCGACCCCTTGAGAACTCCGAGGAGCTTTGTGCCATCTACTTCGACTCCAAGCTAGACCCCGATCCGTTGATTCGAGACTTCGACGCCTGCTTAACGGCTATCCGTACCTCGCCTTCTGGTCCGCTCGACGACATGGTGGCCAAGAAACAGCTCCTCGCGTCCCTCGACCCCATCATGTACGACAAGGTCTTCACTCCTCTTCGTCTCGACGTGGACCTGGCCAAGGTCGACCTCGAGGACATCTACGCCCACATCCTCGAGATTTGGGAGAGCGAGAACGGTGCTGGCCGCGTGAAGCAGCTTAAGCCGTCACTTCCGACTTCGCCGGCTTTGCTTTACTCTGGTGACGTGAACGTCAAAGACCTCATCGCGGAGTTCGAGAAGCAACTGGAGGTCGCCACTTCGACTCTCATGACGCTCAAGGACTCCGTCACGAAGAGCGACGAGCCCCTTTCGGGCTTTGTGGATTCCTCCCGTCGCCACCTGCAGCGTGACGGTAAGCGTGGTGTCTCTTTCCCACCCTCACGTTGGCGGGATGAGCGCAACAGGAGGGACGATGGGAAGTTTCATGGACGAGACAATCGCGTTGGCGCCTACGGCCGCAAGCATTTTCGCTTTGCCGCGCACCCGCTCAAGGGCGGCGGCAATTGGCGGCAAGACACCTACAAGAAGAATGCCGCCCACAACATCTCGTTCCACGTGGCCTCCTCCGCCTTCATCCCTGAGTGTGCGCGTTGTCCTCCTGGACACTACCACGACACCGCGAATTGCCCCACGGACGACATGGCGTGCGCGGAGTGCGACTTGGTGACCGCCGACGAGAACGGCGAGATTGTGTCCGCGTTCCAGACCGCCTTCGACGCCCAGGACGACGCCGCCTTCGCTCAGCTTTGTGGCCAGCATGATCAACCCGTTGTTCGTCACGACGAGGAGCCTTTTACCTTCGCCGACGACAACAACATCGGCCTTCGGGCACAGTACGCGGGTTTAATCCCTTCTCCGCCCTCTCTCCTTGCTACCCGCGTGCACGAGGCGCGCACAGCTCTCCGTGAGCTAAAGCAGGTTGCTGGTGGTGCTGATTCCACAACGCAGCACTTCCCCATGGTTCATTTCGGCTCGGCCACGCCCGCCGTGATCGACGAGAGCATCGTGGAGCCTGAGCCGCAAATGGCAATCGAGGACGGCGAGAACGCGTGTCAGGGATATGACCGATGACATATGTGCCATACGTGTCATACCTGTCATACATGTCATAAAATGTCATGTCATGTCATGTCATATGCCATAATGACATACAGCCGTCGAGTATTGTCAGTACGGTCGACTATGGCATGCACAGTCATAATGTATGTCATCCACCTGAGGTGAGTGCCATCTGTCATCGAGAGGCCAGGTATTGGCATCGAGATGGCGAAGCAAGACAAGTCTTGAAGAACCGAAGTGTTCTGAGAAGACGCGTCTTCGCTTCAAGCATGAAATGAACAGCATGCGAGTATCAATGGCTATTTCGACCAGCCGATACGGGAAGTTCACCCAATGCCCTCGGGTTCACAACCCGATGGTGGTAACGCATGAGATTGCGTGAGGGCATTGGAAGTATATGAGGAGCATTGGGCTCATGCAAGCACTTCTGGACACCAGACTGCTGCACTCATACCCCACCAAATACTATCGCGTGCTTGCTACAGTTCAATAGCAGCCGCGTCACATATTAGGTTCGCATAGAACCGTGACAACGTGCTAATCTTTCCGAAGCAGTTCATCGACAACGCGCCCCCCTTCGAACAGTCCTTCATGGACGGCATGTCTGTGAAATTGGGCTTCTTCGAGCCCGAGCCGCAGGTTTCAGTTCAATCCTTCAAGCCCCTGCCTCCGTACATTTCTTCCACGAATGATTCAGCTAGCGTGGCTGACTCGGAGACTGGCGACGAGGGCTTGCGTGTGGACGCGCCACCACCCGCTCCACGGGTTGGTGGTGTCCGGACACCGTCAATTGGAACATTTCTCACAGCAGCAGCACTGCCGGCTCTGTTTATGTGTGTGAGCATGTCCTTCATCAACACCGTCACCGCCTCTGCACTTCGTGACGTGGAGATTGCTCCACGGGCGGTGGTGTACGGGCAGTACCCTGACTATCGGGGTTGTGCAGTGGACTTCTTCACTGACTCCGCCTTTCTGGACTCTGGACCCGCTGACCCCGACGACAACTTCAATCTGGACTCTGTTTTTCCGGACTTTGACACTTTTGCCTTCTGCAATCTGGACTTTGAGATTGACAACAGCAACTTCTACAGTGAACTCTGCTTTGTGGACCACTTTCAAAGTGGCTAGAGTTGTTTTGTAACTGCTAGTAGCCCTACTAGATCAGCTTCAAGGCCAAGATGCCTCCCTGTGTGCACGGCTAGCTAGAGATTTGGGACCGCCCTGGCCAAGAGCACAAGCCCCCTCTAGAAATTGTTTCCACCGCTTGAGATGGTGTGTTTTCAAACTGCAACAACCCTGCTCCACCCTAACTCTTCCTCCGTAATAGTCCAGGGTGGTGTGCTGGATGTGACACACCGTGTGTCACTTCCTGTTATCTGTACTAGTACTCGGTACAGTACGGGTGTCACAGGTTTAGGGCTTCCGGCATAAAGCCGAGACCATCTTATGTTTATTGACTCTGATGCAAACACCAAAAGTGCAAGCATTCTGACTGTAACCCAATATATATCCGTAGTCATATATCTCACACGAACCTCGAACATGTTAGATTGGCAAGACAGTTTTC
The DNA here is from genome assembly GCA_001247695.2 of Cymbomonas tetramitiformis. Taxonomy (NCBI): domain Eukaryota; kingdom Viridiplantae; phylum Chlorophyta; class Pyramimonadophyceae; order Pyramimonadales; family Pyramimonadaceae; genus Cymbomonas; species Cymbomonas tetramitiformis. The sequence goes on from LGRX02000780.1 coordinate 44,467, forward strand.
ATATTGCGAAGAGAAGACCTCATGCTTGTCTACCCAGCCCTACTTGAACATCGCTTTCCCATGACCTCCATCCTTATTCTGGATGGCGTCGTCTGACCTAAACTTGGGTTGAATTAACAATTGAATGGGTGGATCGCCCCCTCCCCCTCCCCCCGCAGATGAATTTAGCAGAAGAACCTTGAACTTCCGTTGACATCCTCCATGGTCTTTACTACCATTACGGCACGGCGCATTGTTTAGTGAGTAGCTTGCTGTCTGTATTATCGTCAACGAGCGCCACTACGAATGCAGAGCCTCTGTTTGCGTGCTCGCCTGGTTGCAGAATTTCAGCTTGTCCATTCGCGATGCCTGAATGTACTGACTGATTCGCCACAAAGTGCATCCCCCAGCGCCTGCCCGTATCGTGCGAAGGCCACCAATGGCGTATTCCATTATATCTGAAGATAACTAAGGCCAATTTTCCTGTTGGAGAGAGAGACCCTGGAAGTATATTTTCTCCCAAAATTTTAGACGCTGGTATGGGGTGCCGTGTTCCCACAAGTTTCGAAGCCATACAGATAAGTTTGGTGAATATCAAGGTGTTCTTGCCAGCAGATGGACCAGCATACTGCTTACCACAGCATACAAAAGCAACATGCACATCTCACATAATAATGTGAATTGTCTCAAACTACTGATAAATTTACAAATTTACGAAGTACACAAGCACTGGCTATCCACGTCATTCCGTTCTGGCTCTGTATCCCAAGAGTACTGCAATCAAATTATAATGTTCTTGTGAAATTGCTTTAAATTCAAGATGATAGCACTACCTATTTTTCTCATGTGCAAATAACCTCATACTGTTGCCTTTAGAAGCTGGATCCCTTCCCTTGGTGACTAGGGTAGAATATTCCAAGAGTGATCCACACAACGAGTTTTCGCACGTCACATCTATAGCCGTCATACTCATCAAAGCACGTTATCGTGCTTCACCACGGAGCTGTGGATAGGGCAGTTCCTTAAAGTCCACGTGGCGTTTGGCCTGGGCCGCGTAGCGTTGGATGAGTGCTGCATGGTGTGACATCAGGTAGTCAAGAGAGGTCGACGCAACCTGAAGCAGCTCTCGTCCTTTAGGGTATTCTGCCATGTTAGTCACCACCTGCAAAACATTGATTAGGACCTTCTCGTCATCGATGTCAAGCAGTTGTATGATGGGAGGAATGCCACCAGCTTCTACAACGGCCACCTTTCCGCTCTTTGCAATAGTCATGTACATAATCGCACTTAGCGCGTTGCTCTTGACACTGTCCAGCTCGTCCTGTAACAATTTTACAAGTGCCGGTGTACAACCCACCTGTCCAGCAAGTCCACGAGGCATGGGTCAGCCAGTGAGCACGCTCCTTTTGATCGAAACAAAGCTGACAACGAAAGATATGCCTCGCTACGACCTATCAATCGGTGTCCAGAAACCACGATGAAAGGTGCGCAAGGGAGATACCCGCACGGCTTCTTCTTTGCCTTCGAAAGGTACGCACAGGAGTGCGATCACCGATGTGGCCCCCTCCAATACCTGACACAGAGTAAACAGTCCCATTATAAATGCACGCGAGCAAAAAAGTGTCAGCGCTACGGCGGGCACATGCAGGCTGCCCAAGGCCAGCCAGACGAAAAGTATGTGAGTGAGCGAATGTGATTCTGATGAAAGCTTCAAAAGGCCGACAGGCAAGTAACTGATGAGCAGACTTTGGAAGGGAAAGCCAACTTCGCTGCGCTGGGTGATCCTCGCACCCAGGTTCCCAAGCTGTCTTGGCACCATCTCACAGCCGCTCGCTCTCACACCAAGGGTACCCTCGACTCACCACTAGTATAGGCTCCTAGTACCTAGTCACCACTAGTATAGGCTCCTAACAAGCCCTTGAGTCGAAGAATTTGGTCTTTCAGTGTCGTTTTCAGTTCATACTCAGTATGGATCAGCCAAAGAACGAACCGCAGGGTCATCTAGCTCGAGCAGAGGCTTGATGTCTCGGATAGCGTCGCACACCAGAAGCGCCTGAACGGCATCATCCCTGCGGCAACCAACCAATAGCTCAAGAGTCATGCCACGAAAAAGAGAACGCTTCGCAAAATGCAGAGGCAGAAAATGGGGCAAAACCGAAGGGCACATCAAGCCCTGCCACTGCCCCGACTGCCACCTCAAAAAAGGTATATGAAATGCTCGCGCACCTGACGCCGGATAAGCAGCACCTTAACAACTCGAGGGCCATGCTTGATCTACCCGTCTCCTCCGCCACTGCCTGCAATAGTCACCATACCCGTCAGAAATCTGCCGTCCCCGGAGAGCCGGGCGTATACCATAGTACTGTTTGATTCGCCGCACTTGAAAGCTGCTTTGAGACCAAGCCAAAGGTTCCGGGCAGCAAACACGAATCAGAGCAATCTTGATGACGAGCAGTAGGCGGGTCTCTACCCTTAATGACCGTCCATGAGAACAGCGCAAGACTCGGACCCGGGGGCGGCAAGTGTGACAACGCGATGTACCTTGACATGCGCCAGCCGCTCCAAGCTTTCGGGGTGATAAGGACGAGCGCGAGCGAACGTAGGGGTGCAAACAAAAGGGTTTCCACATCGCGGTGGTTGTCCCCACCTTTTTCACGAGCGGAGGGAGTGTTTCTTGGTCAACCAGCGCCCGCTGCACATGCACGCTCCTCGAAGCTGCTTCTACAAGAGCACTGCCGTGCACAGGACAGCTAAGGCGATTCAGTGACACGGCGCTATTCATAGCGACGTTTATGGTCGGAAAACAGCGCGCAAGCGTTTGGACATTAGTCGCAAGACAAAGAAGCTGTGCCTGAGGGCGGCGAGCTTGACCGCTTGAAGACCGTTTGTTCTCTCGGAACAGTCCGGTCCGGATGCGGCGGCATCTCCTCAACGCCTAAAACAGGGTCCATCGCGGATGCGATTCTGCGAAGAGCTCTGTGTACGACTGCAGGCACGGACGTCAAAGGACGGAGCTACCTGTAAGCTGCGTCACGAACTTCCATGGAAGTGTCGTCCAACATCTTTACCAACTTCTCCACGGCCCCATCAGCCAGAATGTAGTCACACCTGTCCCGCCAGACGCTGCCCTTCAAGCCTACACGCAACGTGGTGTTCGACTGCAGTTGAGATCCATTGAAGAGCTTAAGAGAACCTTTCTTTCGACTGTCCTGCGCTTGTAGGGTGAGAATACCCCATTTTTAAGCTCTCCTCCGACTTCTGCCGTTAAAAAACAACCCTCGAGCACCGCTTTCTTCACATACAGTGCTAACGAAGGTTGCGGCACATTGCAGACGCAGTCATGAACAATATGCGAGTAATCTCGCACCCTGCAGCACTGTGAGCAGTGACCTCCAATGCCGCGGCAGCTCGTTCCCGCACCAGCTCATCCTGCAGCACACCGCACCATGTTGTCGACGTGGAAAACAGAGACGAAGAGGTGAAAAATCGGTTTTTGGAGAGTATTTCATGCGCTCGTACCTGGTCCTCGAGAAGTGTTGTGATGGCCTTGCAGATACCCGCCTCTAGACACTGCGCCCCGCTCTCCCCTGTATGTGCACAGAAACGAATTCAGCAACAGAGAAACCCTTTGGGAACTCGAAAGGGAACGGAGAACAGTCCCGACTGTTTATCAAGACAACGAAGCTGTTTTAGCTCCCCGAGGTTCCAGGCGGACGAGAAGCTTTCAATTGTTCGGCATTTCTTCCTCTTATCACTGAAGTAACTTTTGACGTGAAATTGTTGGGAAACATTCAGAGCGTTTTGGACGTTAATGCACATAGTACTAACAGACCACACTATTCCTCGAAGAAAATACGAAGCCTTACCCGTAGCAAGCAGTTCTGCGGCCCCAAGAAGTCCCTTTTGCTTCAATATAAGATCGTCGGAGCCCAATACCCGCACAATTTTCGGAAACGCAAACTTTTCGAAGCCCCGGGTGATAGTATGCTTGTCCTGAGGCACGCTCCCCGCACGTTCATCGAGAGACAAAAAACGAGGTTACGCCAGTGATAACTCATGCAGGCCTCACATAAAGAGGCACGAGGAGGTTTGCAAGGGCTCTGCACGAGCCCCCCATCGTAGCAGAAGTACTGCAGGCAGATTTTTTCTCCAACGCATACTTTCCAATATCCATATCACTCGTAATAGTTGCAAAGAATTATGCCACAAAAATGCAGGGAATATTAAACCAATGCATGCAGGCGTCGAGACTCGTCAGAAGGACTTGCCTGCGGCTTAGGGTTCGGCTTATTTTCAAAAGTATTAATATGACGGCCATTAGCATCAAATGCGAACTCAAACTCCATACCCATATCCATAGCACTACCGTAATCCTCCATTGCACAGTCTCTAGTACAAAAAAACTGGGAAAGGCACGCAAATGGTATCACCGATAATGATTAAAGAGCTTCAGGTTAAGTTTAAGTTATCTTGCGCTGGTGGCCAACCTAGGTTATTCACACGTTTGAAAAACAGAGGTTGCAATACTACCTTTTGTTCCACAGTAAAACTACTCTGTTCTCTTCTCAACAATCCGGTGCAAATTCAAGAACTTTGCACAACCAAACAGAACAAATATAATATCAAAGCTGGCGAGGCCAGCATGCCGCGTCTGAGCCGCGTCCGCTACTCGTACTGGTGACACAAGTGATACTCATACTCGATACTGTACTGCTATGCTAATGTAAGATGCTATGCTATGCTATGCTATGCTATGCTATGCTATGCTATGCTGTGACTGTCACAGATGAGAGATGTCATAGCAATGTCATGTCATGAAAAGCAAAGGGGACATCGGTCATCGCCGTTTTCATCGCATCGAAGCACCTTTCCCTTTGTGAAGAATCTTTTCACGCTGGCGGGAGCTACAGTGACACTGAGTACCTCGTCGTCTGGTAATTGGCGACAGTTTGGAAATAGGCGACAAAGTGAAAAAATCGACGATTTTGGCGCGATATATTACGATATCGACGTCGAATAAAGGCTTATCGTCAAGGTCGCTTCGAGCGTTTATACATACATATATCGTACAATTCGAGTAACCAAGTGCAACGTTTCTTTTATACAAATTTTCATGTCACGAAGGGGTGGAACCACTGCTTAAAAATGAAAAAAAAAACTGAAAAAATTGAAGGGAGCCGTCGATGTTGAAAATTTGTCGAACATCGACGTTTGATTTTTCTTAATTCGACCGACCGTCGCCCCGCGTCGACTGCCTACAGTGTTTACCGTTTGTACAATCCATGGAAAACTTGAATACCATAATGGTAGAGCTCTATTAAACTGTAAAAACTACAGCTCTACCGTTGTCGCTAATTAAAAATATCAAGTTGTTGAGGGCAGTGAAACCCCATGATTTTACCGTAGAATATTGTCAAAATTATTTATTTTTGAAGCAATTTGGCCGTAGATTCCAACAAGGCGGGTCCGAAAGATGAACTTCGATACCTCATACACCGATATATTCGAATTATACGCAACGATATCCGAGTTTTTTTCAAAATCCGTCGATAATTGGCATATGACGAGGTATTGTATGAATAACTACCCCGAGGAGGGAGTGCTCAGACATCAAAACCCGAAAGTCATTTCACAATTCACTATTCAATAAGTTCACCCGTCATTTGGATAAAGTTTGTAAATTATGAGAACGGATGGTTTATTAGTGGAATCGATTAGACGAAACGTAAATGCATTTACGAAACAGTGTCATCACAAAAATTACGCGGTCCAGATGGGCGTAAATTACAATCGGACGATTCTACTGATTTATCTAATCGTGTATCCGCTCGGGGCATTCATAAATGCATTTAAGAATTCCTAATAAATGCATTTTCAGGTAGATGTCCCCTGCTGGAAACAGCACAGCAGCCTAGGGGAGAACGCTCCCGGCGGATAAAGAACGAACTCAATATAAGATATCATACGGGAATAAATACCCGGACAGACACAAGCAGAGTCACCGAGGATGACATACCGGATATGACACGTGACAGTACGAACATGTCACAGTGCATATTCCAGCACACCACCTCATCTGAGGTGAATCTACAGCTTGTGAATGCCACCACCCTAGCTACTAGAGTGTTACGTCTAATGAGAACGTGAAAGTCAAGTAGCTAGCAATGATCACAAGATGCACACGAAATGATCAAATATATACTGGCCGCCAAAGAAGAACTCGTGCCGCGGAATTCCTAAGGTCTAATCTCTGCCGGCTAGTGGTCAGCAGCAAGTCAAGATGCCGCCTGTCTGCTCATGGGAAAAGAAGTAAGGATGATCGGAGCTGCCTGTCGGCTTAGCTGCGGACGTCGATTGCGAACTGAGAAAAGAGGTCTTCAATGCCTGAAAGGTTCGACTTACTGAATATGCCCAGCTGTCCGCTAGTGGTCAACACCCGAATCACAAAATACATCGGAGAGATCCCCATCTCAGCTAGTGGTCGAAACATCTACGAGAAGTGCCCTGCCTGTCCGTTTAGAAATTAAGAATAACCAGAAGAATATCCCCCACCAGAGTCGTAGCCAGCACCACCAAATCCGTAATCGTAGTGGTCGTCGTGCGAATCAGAACGAGCACCACCAGAGTCGTACTCGTCGTAATTGTTGTGCTCGTGGTTCTGCGAAAAATCGGAACCTTCGTTCACCGGTTCAGCGTCCTCAAGAAAGAAAGATGCGCTACCAGTAGAAATATTTTGCTGCGGAGAAAACTCAGTTTCTGAAACTTCTAAAACTCCACCATAGTAGTCGCCCTGGAAACCTGTGTCCAGAGCGTGCTGCTGTTCCAACTGAGAAGAAGAAAAATGCGGAGAGGCCAATAGGCCACCAGTCCCCTCCCAATCGTCGTCAGATACATCGTAATACCCAAGCGGGTACTCAGATTCATCTTCGCTCTCACTACTGTCAAAAACTGCGTGGATATCCTGCTCTGAACCAACTACATGAACGCTGGAATCTACGGAGTGATAGTAGTGACGCTCCACACGAACAGCAGGGGCCTGTTGTGGGAGCCTGCGCGAACTGGAACGTCCAGTCGCGGGTCTGGTAGTGGTAATCTGAGAAGAAACAGATCGAGTGTCTAAAATTACGTGTCCAGTGCCAACGCCCTGCTCACAGTAACAGATCTCTGAAGAAACCAAATGATCGGACCCAGCACCACCAGCTGCCGTGTCCTCTGAGACGATAATGATGCTCAGCACAACAGGGTCGCAAACTGCAGGAGACTGTGGAAAAATCTGTGGAGCACTCCGAAAATGAGCGAGCGCTCTAGCCTGGGCTTGGCATAATGAAACCAACTGAACGCGCTTCAGGTGGTCAACCTTCTCCAACTTCTCATCAGAAGATACCAAAAGAGCTAGGAGCTCCTCTTCAGACAAAATAGCAGAAATACACATGTCGAAACAAATAAGTCGAGCGAATAAGTAAGCCAACAAAATGATCCAAAACTACCCCGCCGTAAATTCCCAAAGGCAACCGCGCGTCTCCAAGCAAGAGCGAGAATTAGACTCCGTAGGCCACAAGAAAGATGTGCACACTCAAAGTAAGGATAGAGCGAATACGGAATAAAATTCAACGCCAAAAATCAGTTCACGCAAACGTGAGAGGGTCCATAACCTGCTGGAAACAGCACAGCAGCCTAGGGGAGAACGCTCCCGGCGGATAAAGAACGAACTCAATATAAGATATCATACGGGAATAAATACCCGGACAGACACAAGCAGAGTCACCGAGGATGACATACCGGATATGACACGTGACAGTACGAACATGTCACAGTGCATATTCCAGCATCCCCAAATCCGCACGCTTTTTTAGAATGTGGATATATATAGTATGCTTTACCAAATCATACGCCCGTTGATGCTATATGCATCACATTTGAGTCCGCTTGACGACGCCCCAAAAACCGCATTCAAAAATATTAAGTTCCCGAAAAGATCTGCACGGTTGAATACACTCGCTATATAAAGAGCCATGTCCCCAAATCCGCACCCAGACCGCTTCACATGTAACAACGAAACAGGGTATAATTCATGCATATCGTCTATTGGGCTCAAGGTGGGGTAACCCACCGTAAGAACGCCTTACGGTGGGTTAACCATAGCGTAGTTTGTTAACACTGTGAGAACAAACACGCAGTCAAGCACTACAAGTCAAGTGCAACGCTCACATATGTCAACCGTGAAACTGTGAAGCTATACACAAGATAATACGAAGTGTTATAGCTTCCGCCGAAAGAATGTGATGACAGCCCCTAAGGTGTCAGATGTGAAATGACAGATGCTATGAACTTTCTGACTACCGAAGTCGATATCGGAGATGGCGCTGATGACAGTGAAGAAGTCATAGTAGTCGAACCGTATCGGTGATGACTGATAAGGACGCTGACGCGAGCCTTAAGAAATATATGATATAATAAGATAGTGCAGTGTTATTGAACAGTAACACGCGCACAGCTTATGAGCGGGTTGTGAGTTGCAGTCTCCGTAGAAGATCTGCTGAAGCACAACGCGTCCTCACTTTTATACCTACGTCACCCATGATCTTAGATGGTACCGCCATTGGGTTGTGAACCCGAGATGTAGGTTGAACGACCAGCATGGTAATAACGACTAGTTCGTTCATGCTGCACATGCGAGTTCCGTGCATGCTGGAAGCTAAAGATGGTTCTTGGTTTGTTTCCAAGATGTATCTTTGCTTTGCCATCTTCGAGTTCAATCATACGAACTCTCAATGACAGGGATGCCTGATGATATGACATAATCATCTGGCGACATGTACAGTCATCGTCGACCGTACTGACGACTGTCATAAATGTATGACGCGACTCGACCTGTACAGTCATGATCGACCATACTGTCGACTGTCATAATAATATATGACACGACCGACTGTCATAATAATATATGACATGACATGACATGACATGGTATGACATGTATGACAGGTATGACATGTATGACATGTATGACACATATGTCATCGGTCATAACCCTGACAGATCTCCCCTCTTAAGAGAGTTGTGACCTCACAACGGCATACCTTTATATATGTCTTTGATGTCTTTGTTGTTGTCGCTTCTTGCTGGTACCAGTCTTCTTACACCGATTTGAGGCGTCCCTCATGGTGTTTTTAGGTTATTGGGGGGAACTGAGTCCACTTTAGTCCCTCACCTTAGGCATTTAGCCATACAGTCCTTAGGATGCAGCCCACCTTTCCGGAAATCGTATCGTTGAGTGACGTTCCAAGGTTCAATGAAGAGCGTTTTCGCGATACAATCCTACGCTGGATTACTGATTGATCCACACGTTATCATGTATGTGCTAGACGATTCAAAGCATCCGAAGTCTACGTTACGGATTATTTGCGCTAGCCGTCGTCGCCTTTGCGCGATCGATGATCCCACGATTATAACGAATTATATTCGAACGATTCTCGGCCTGATATAGTGCACCCAACTCTTCCTCCCCTCCTTAAGCTACTTTGGAGGATCCTAGGCGGTGATGGGGAGCCCGATTTCGATAATAAACGAACAAAGGGGCTTGTTTTAATGCAAACGGAGCGGCCCTGCTTAACGGAATTGGACTTATAATCCTTAACCGGTCTGCTCAACTCCTCAATATTTTTGTCCAGTACGCACGCTTTGACGAACATCTATCGCGATGAGTGAGAATGAATTCGCCACGTACTAATGTGAAATTTATTTAGTCATGTTTGTCAAGCACAACTTAGGATCACAACTCCTTCTACCTCAGTCATTATCTCCGGTAGCTTCGGATGACTGGCCAAGAATCCGATGACAAACCACGGTTTTGGCAAAGGTAGCATTTAGCAGTTTTTATTTATCCACAGATATGATATCCCGCATATGTGCGTATCTGTGCAAGGGTATGATTTTGAACAAGGCTCACTACACCTTAGCAAGGAAGGATCAATTCCTGCTCCTGTCATATCAATTTGATGCAGGGTAAAAATGTTAGGGATATAACCCTGCAGTTCTCGGGTTGCAGCCCATTGCACCGAAGGTGCATCGCAGTCTTTGGGATGCAGCCCTGCAGTTCTTGGGATGCAGCCCTGCAGTTCTTGGGATGCAGCCCTGATATATATATGTGACCGATGGACGAAAACCTCTTGGGTACATGTTTCCATGGCCTGATTTTTATAGGTCGGCAATTTTTGGCAAAAAGTCATTGGCTATCAGCTTTTGACTTAGAAGCCACAATGTTATAGAAGCTGCGACCTATTGTAACCATATGCGGTAGTTATGCCTTCAGCATACGTAGACAATATGATTATGTGGAACTTATAATCCCACTTAAGTTGCATCATGATAAATTTATCCAGGTGTTAACAAGTGTTCAGGATTTGATAAGGGGTTGACGCCCCACAAGCCAAAGGTCACTGTCTCATAAGGCTCGCCTCAAGTGTGCGGCTTTGAGGATTAGCGTTCTGGCGAGGCACAGTCATGATGCTTCCTAGTCCAAAGAGCTGGAAATGAGAGTGCTCAAGATATCAAAGACAGGAAGGCTTTTGGTTGGCCAGTGTTACTGTCAAGATGCTTAACCTTGATGGAATGGCATTCGGATACAAACTGTGCAACCATGCATGTGACTTATGCATTGGTGTATGACTTTGATGAATTGTCTCTTGTCATGAACCTGGAAGGAATGACGGGCAATTTAGCTAGAGTGGCGGATTTACTCACTCGGCTTTGCTGTTTATGGAATTCGATGCCTGATGGCACAACTGGCAATCCTTTGCTCAGATGCTTTCCTCAAGACATTGGCAACAACTTGTGTGCCAGCTTCTCAAGATTTGGGGAGAAATCATGGATCAACAATTTATGAATCAAAACACATGTATCAAGGTTGATTCAATGAATCCTTCAACTCTTGAATTTCGACAATCAGCATCCCAGGCTGTTGACGTCAAAGTGATGGTCGTAAGCTTACAATATAGCTTATTCACATTTGAAAAACCATCGTTCTCCTATGTCAGTGCCCCTATAATATGATAGAGCCGGAGAAATGTGCATTTATGATTTCTTCATAATGAACTTTATGTGTCAATAAGTCAAATAAGACTTCATTTGATGTTTCAATCGGCAGCATGATGTACCGTGTCATCAATTTTATGGCTGCTATACACAGATGCTGGAACTTTTGATAAGATCTTTAATTTTCCAAGCAAAATCACAATGATGTAAGGTGTGGCAGCTGTATGAAAATGAATGAATCTATACTCTTCCCCCCCCTCGCAAAAAGAGATGTATCAAACCAATCAGATGGTGATGGAGGATGTTATTCAATCATTATGTTATGTGAAAAATGATTTGATAGAGAATCAGACTGAGATTACTCATCGAATGCTTTAGAGGTAACGATGTCAATCTGAACATTGATTCTCTCTACGTCATATTGGCGATATGCCTGACGTTTTTGAATGTGGCAAATGCCAGATGATGTCAAATGCAGTCGTTGGGTTGCAGCCCACATACTTTGTCAGTTTAGGGTCAATATAGTGTACCCAATTTTAGACAATGGTTCTAGAAAATGATTGTCATGATGAACAAAGAAATCAGTGATGGTACCGAAGTTAACTTTGGTATCGAAGCTAATGGAGAGTCAATCAAGAAGTGTCCGTAATGACAACAAATTACTACGAGTTATATTTTCGTAGTTGATGGATGGCTGACATGTCATTTCATTATGAATAGAACATGGCATTGCCTAGTGATATGTGTATATTCTTCAGCACATGATCACTTATCTCAATGGTGCCCATTTTATTTTTGGGCAAACACTATTCAGAGACTTGTTATGATAAAGAAGTATGAATGGTGAATGTGTCATTTCAATCCGATAGAATTGTGACTTGTTTTATGACTATAAAATTTCTGTCACTTTCCAGAATGAGGATGAACTGTGCTTGGAGACCGTATGCAGATTGCGGGTTTTCCAAGACTTCGTGTCCTAATGGATGAGGCAACAAATTTCTAAACATTCCAGAATGAACTTTCAAAGAGTTTTCATTTCTTAATGAAGCATGCTTGTCTTATGTGCCAAAATGTTATGAAATTACAAATATGGTGTCAATCTATATGTGGATGGTTTATACCATTGTATGCTATTCCACAATAAGTAATGATGTCAGAGTGAAAACTTTGGACAATTGCAACTCAGTACAAACCCGAGTGCATTCAAGTCCATTTGAATGTTCAGAATCTGAATCTAATGTACTTTTCTAGCTAGAGCTACCATTGACTATCCAACATCCACTGAGGACATTGTTTCTTACGTCTTTTGGCTTCACGCTCAGCGTTTTTCTCATTCTGCAAGCGCCTCTTTGCTACTGCTACATCCGGAACGTTGTACCAGCTACGAAACTTGCTGGTAACTTCATCTTCTGAGCTTTCTTCATCCAAAAGCAAAACTGGCTTCAACATGTCTTGTTCTTTCATCGAGGACGAATCACACAGGGATGCAGCAGACCTGCAGCATGAGAAGAAAATAAACAGGAAGAAAGTCACTATGCAAAATCACCACTGAAGGAGATGACTTTCATCATAGGATGGTATATTGGTTGTTTCATATGACACATAGAAGATATGAATAATTCGTAGAGAATTTTGGGATTAACATCCTGGATTGGCTGTGCTTGATTGCTCTATGCCCAAGAATGACCGAAGAGATTGCTTGCCATTTTTCAGCCATATAGCGTAGAGGCTGCTTAACAACGGTTGGGACCATAAGCTAAATACAGTAGCTATGCAGCTATGTCGGAGGCTGAATAGCCATGATTGCACAGACTCTGTCTTTTATGATGAATAAACCTCTGAGAAATGGTGTCTAAAAAATCAATTGACAACAACTCAACCTTTTGGTATGATGCAGAGCTGATGATCTTTGTTGCACTTCAATTGTTTAATGTGCACTAATGAAATGTCTCGTGATATATAATATCACAGAATAGGCTTTGCTCAATGGCGATATGATCAGATATGTAATGATCAATGAAGACAAGATGGTTGGTATGGCTCATTCAGTAGGCATAATTACCTCAAAGAGATGCCAATACACGGATACATATCAAGACATAAGGACAATAGGCTTATTGTATAGCCTTCAAGGTAGCTAGCATTTATGCTGCATTGGTCAGCTCAGTGGCTTTGACCTTTTTAGGTGTTGTACTCAGGCTGTAGCCTGCATATTGCATTGAGTACTCTTGACACCTTTAATGATACAATCAGATGATATGTATGAAATATCAAGAATGGTTGCCCTTTTTCAATGATCATCGGTGGCAGAGGCTATAGTGCTTGCACCGTGTCAGTATACAATTCTAGTCTGGATACATGCTAGACCAGATGTATACAATGTCTAGGTCTTCAAAATCAAGCTCATATGTATGTCATGGCTGATGACCTTAGAAATGTTTGATACTTATATGTGTCAACTTCATGGAGTTCTGCATGGTTTGACTGTATATAGTCAGGCTTACCAAAGCAAAAACGATGATGCAACTTAATTGTTTTATTTTATTATTTGTCTTTATTATTTATTTGGTTTTTAGTTGTATTTTTAGCTTACCATCTTCCCCCCTCAAGGAAGTGTATTGCTAGGCGGTTGTCAAGCGCCGTTTAAATACAACAGAGGTCCGACCTCTATGTGATGACGTGATAGCTTACTATGAAGCTGGATAGCAGTTCTCGGGATGCAGCCCCTTGCACCGAAGGTGCATTGCAGTTCTTGGGATGCAGCCCGAATTCACGTCATCAGCGTGGGTCATATAGTGCCCATGCATGTGCTGTATAAAATACAACACTACCCTCCAGCAGCGAAGTGGTTTGCTATTACCGTTATCGTATGCTGTGGGATGTCAATATATGATCAGAGAGCATGGATATATATATATATGTACCATGTTTGTCAATATCGGAGAGACTATGTCTTCTTTAAAATCCTCATGACTATATATATAATGGTGGTATACTGATGTCAACACCTTCTCTCTGAGTGATTCATTGATTTCAGATGTGATGTCGTGGCAAAAAATATGTCCACGTCATTGGCACGAGTCATGTTGTGTCCATGCATACACGATCTTAGCGCAGGTCACAATACAGTGCCCGAGCATACGCGATTTTAGCGTAGGTCACATTGTGCCTCTGTTTATTACATCTGAGAATATATGTTACTCATCTTTGTGAGTCTAGACAGCATTGTGCTGATTGCAATGCTTTCTCTGGTGACTTATATATCACAGATTATACCAATGTGGTGATCAGTCCAGTGCAATATTTTGTCACCGGAATGTACAGGGATTGTGAATGATTGCAATCCAGCCGGAGAATAATCTCAACAGCTTATTCTGTACTAATGAATTCATCGGAGTTATACTTATTTCGACGATTCAAAAACCCATGTCATTGTAGTGACGACATCTCATATGAATATATAGGGTTTTTATCAGAATGCTTTTATGTGATGTCAACATTTATGAACAATTCACTTGCATCTTAGGATCAAAGGAGTTACGCTTGGAAGGTCTTGCATGATGGTTACCAACAGTTATCAGCTGTTATTCAGGTGCCAAATTCTGCCTTCAGCACTGGGACTACATCAACCAGTCTTACAGCGATGCACTTGTCCTTCCCACTCTTATATACAGCTATAGTGCCAAAGTATATCTGGTGGGATATATATATATATATATACATTATATAACTATCATCTTCTGATCCAGGAAATGCAATTAAGCATGGTATCAGGTTATATGTTATGTATATAGTTCAGCATTCCAAACTTACTCGAGAATGTAAATGCTGAGCAAGAGTCAACTTATAGTCATTGGGATATAGTTTCCCATCCAAATTTACACTTTATTAGTGATAGTGGATTTAACGTTGTACAGATTTCAACGTTATTTGTGGATGCAGTGATTTTATCAAAAAGCAATCTATCAGAAATTACCAGATCGGAATATGAAATGGATATGTCGTGTGAATCCTATCCACCTTCTTCCCCCCTTGAGGAAGTGTGAATACATAGGTAGTCAGTTGTTTATATACCTTATAGCTTATAGCTTATAGCTTGCAGTCCTTATAGAAAGCAGCTCATACAGTTTTAGGGTTGCAGCCCTACAGTCCTTGGGTTGTAGCCCTGCAGTTTTTGGGTTGTTGCCCTACAGTTTTAGGGTTGTTGCCCATAGTATTATCATGTCTATGATGATTTAGCATGATATAATAATGCCAAAAACGAAGTTTTTCGAAATAAAACTGGCATTTTTGGGCATATATAGTTACAGTGGCCCTGTTACTCAATACAGTGTTTAGGGTGTTACTTGATATCAGTAACCCTAATACAGGTAAAAAATAAGCAGTATAACGTTTTTGCAAAGATTTTTAAGCAAAACTGCATTTAATACCCACATAAACGTAAAGTGTTTTTTAGGAGGTACGTTACACCCCTGTTACACACATTTAATTTTAGGGTTGTTACAGGGCGTTACACATGCTGCATAAATCAGGGATTGATATTTGATATATAAACATTCATTTTATCAAAAAAATCAATCCGAAATTTTCAAAATGTGTTTTACGTACAGCATTTTGAGCGATTTATTGCCATAGCAATAGCGTTACCCATATATATTCAACACCTAATATTTTAGGGTGTCACACTGATATGACATGTGTCATTATGATTTTCTGATACCTTAATAGGTATAAAATCATAATCTTACATAAAATGGGCACACATTTTTCATTTTGAAATTAAACGTGGAGCTTTTTCACCCATTTTATAGTTTTTTTCAGCTGTCTGAAATATTGTTGTGGTGACATATTTCAGTGTAAATGTGAAATGTAAGTACAGAATCATTACAAGGAACTTCACTTTTGCATATGACATTTTTTCATAGCAAATAAGTGAGTTGTGCTGTATATCAACATTTACAGTTGACAGCATTCTGGGTTTTACTGATTTAAACCCATGCACAGCAAATGTACTATGTATATATTAATCAACTTAAGTGGAAACCACATGGCACCCAGGGGGGGGTCGAAATGACCATCTAGGGGTTTGGGTTTCATTCGGAGAATTGTCCGATGTATGCCATCGATACCAATATCAATATTACCTATTTCGATGTCTCCGAAAACGATGGTGAAGTCCATTTTGGTTCATTCGAATGCATTTGGTGTGCAACACATGTAAAACTCAGGGGGGAATAGGACTTCTGACATAGGGTTCCAACGCGCTGGCAACCTTAGCGAGTGGGAACCGTACTAACTGGTGATATATGAGTGCAAACGTTATTATATATGTATATACAAAAGCGATAGGTTCGACAAAAAGTCCTAGGAGTGTTGAAACCTCAAATCGGAACAAGCGATATGTTATTCGTTAAACACGTGAAGAAAGAAAATGACAATAATAATACCAACAAAGTAAACTATCCAAGCCTAGTTCTACAATAAGATTGCATATAATACAACTAGTTTCTATGCCTTTTGAGCTCTTAAACGTAAGGCAGCCTGCTACAACTAGATGTCGTTGATCCCGACCGTTTTCATGAATACAGTGAACAGGCAGCCCATCCAACGGATGCTCAGACCTGTACTATGCACTCGAAAGTGCCTCCCTCAAACACAAAGCGAACACTATACAAAATATACAGGTTATATGCGTGACTATTTATCTATCTAAAGAGTGCTTTAACGGGGCATCTCGGTGCTGTTGCCGACGGAAACGACGGCGATGTTCCCCCGTACGGTTGCCGTCGGTTCTGGCCAAACTCCCCCCCCCCGGAACTGTTGGGAATTAAACCCAAGCTGAGCGGGGTGAGCCCCATTACTCAGACTACAGTCCCAAAAAAGATTACTCTGGTTTGGCTCACCTTCCCGAGCTCATCGGTGCCTGACTGGGTGTTGATTCCTACAACACGCAGTCAGGGTTACACCTAGTTTCCCTATCAAAAGTGCAGCAAACGGGTTGCCGTATTCCCTTGTATCAAGGAGTTGCAGCCGGCCGCAACTCCTTCCACAAGAGGGGGGCTTTTCGTTCTTCACCTGCAGCACTTGTGTCCCCGTCCCCCCCCCTCGGAACTGTTGGGAATTAAACCCAAGCTGAGTGGGGTTGGCCCCAACACTCAGACGGCAGCCCCAAAAATATCGTATGATTTCAGAAGGAAAATTGTACAATAATATGCACACACAAGGAAGCCTTCGCCTTAAGGAAGCCAAACGCAAAAGACTCGCAAGCTGCAGCGAGCTTGATGCAGCTTCAGAACGAATTTCGCTGAGCTGGGGCTTATCTTTTCTAGCCTACGAAAAGCGCATGGTGGCAGTTATCATGCTATGAAAGTGCAGCTGCTCACAAACTTGAGACCAGCCCGCGGAAAACAATAGTCCTTTGAAGTATGCTGTTAGGAGTTTTTTTCGAACTCGCCAGGCTCGTCTGCAGACACGAAAGCACACACGAGTTAGAGGGGGGAGCAGGGGTGATTAAACCCGAGAACACACAGGTTCCGCCAGAGAATTACACTCTGGACGCGCTGCTCCCATAGCACAAGGTTGAAAAAGTCTTTCTATCGGGTCGAAAAAGCTTTTGGTGAAGTTTGGCAACCTGCGATGCAGCTTAGAGTACACCGCAGCACATTTACCCTAGAAGGTGCGAATTCAATGCTGGCAGGGTTTCCCGTGTGTCGCCAGGAAAAAGGATAAAGCACTCTTCACTGAAACCCGAACTCGAAAATCGACAACACCAAAGTTTTTTGAAAAGGGACAACCTACGATTTCATCAAAGCATTTGACCACTCTATGTTACCAAATCTTAGCAATGCCTAACCGCCTTAAACTGAAAACTGGGGAAATAGCCCCCGTTTGTGCGACACACTCTTTTGGTATGCGCTTTAACAGGCTGTTGACAACTCGTGGGTGCAGGCGCAGACCAAAAAATGTTTTCGAAACACTTGAAAATGATAAAATTGCATGTCCGCCGCCTCACATTGCCACGTAGGACCGCTCCGCGTGCGGTGACCGCTCCACTGCCGGTTCCGTTTTTCGCGCGAACAAACAATCGTTTTTGTCACAAAAAGACGATTCCTAGATGGTCATTTACCGACCCTGTCAGGTGCCATGTGACAGCCACTTTAGCGACATTTCTCAACCTATGATTCGTTGTTTGAGCATAGGTCTGTGCTCTTAAGATTTATCAAAGTGATATATCTCATTTGGAACAAATCTGGACTTTGCTGGATACAATCACAGCAACTTCACACAACACATTTATGTGTGTGTGAATGTCCTTTATACTATTGTCAGAAATCATGTGAAAACTGATCTGTATGTTACATGCAAATTGAGCTGATCAATTCTGAATCAACTATCATAATGCAATGTACTTGTTGTAGTTGCTCCAGCTGATATGTGAGACGAATGGACAATGCTCAGCAGTGACCAGCTGCTTATTTGAGCATTGTATAATGCCTTCGGGTCTGGAGATATTCTCCATCCAGCCCTTCAGCATGTAGTTTTATCCTGTTTACCTTAGCTATCGCCATCACTGACATCCAACACGCACATGTGTTTGTCGGATGGTATCTATATTATCATGCACATAGTTGACATTATAGTTGATCATTTCACTTACTGAGTCAGTGAATGTCATTATATATACCATAGTCAGTGGTGTGTGCATTGTGCAGGTACTTGCTGATAAGTACATGTAGGTGTGTGTGTGTGGAACTTTACTACACACTTGTATACAGGTGATAATGGTATTGCAATGTACCAAGATAATTCATCATGCAGGATGATCTGTATACCAAGTACTAATAATCCAACATGATATATATATCAGCTTAGGGGTTATTGTAATCCTGTATACTCTCATTTACAATAATGAGTTGCTTGATTTATTTCACATGTAGTTCCGGTGAGCATTCCATTCAGTGATCCACCATAGAACGAACATGCTCATCCCAAATCCTTCGTCAGAGCATGTCGAGCTAATTATGGTGTTAAGATCACCTTCAGGCACCTTACACTTACATGGGTTCCAATATAGCTTACATGCACTGCAGTATGCTTTGTGCATTGTATAATGTATTGTGATGTGATGCCATGTGTCCCAGTTGTTAACGTGATCAAACTGGTATGTACATTACAGCTGGTATCGTGATCAAGCTGTATGAATAATGCATGCACAATCACAGTGATGCTCAGTATAATAATGTACAGGTGGTGAAATGCACATCTGCTGCATGCACTCAATATATACTCATGATAGTGTATACTGCAAGTATGTGTGTGTGTGTGTGTAAGCTATTCACACAGCATTTATGCAGTTCACACTCATGATTGTAGGTTGATATAATCTGACAGTGAATAGAGTATAGTATCTCAGCAAACATTAGAGTATTATATGGCATGCTGCAGTATATTGTCATCATGCGTCCGTTCAGGATAATCCCGGATAGTATACATATATTCTGTCAGGACACCGTGACGCGCGCAGATGATGAATCAGAGATTATTGCAAGTATCGATAATGACGGTATGTTGATGACACTTCGCATACTGACATCGTCATAAAAAATTGCAAAATAATCATCGTGTACAGTAAGCGATTTGCTGCGATCATGAGAATCACGATGGTGCGCGCTGATGATTAAGAGCACATCTCGTCGCAGTATGTCTAGCACATGATACGAGTGCTAATTTTCGCGCGGATACTGATTCCGCTGATGATTTCTGCGTCCGCATCTCATTTGCGAATTTTTGTACAGTTGCGAATCGTATATGCGCATACATATGATCACTGCGCGCATGCCCTACGTTTCTGGACGCGTGCAATACATCGTATTGAACACATATTGCAGGCATATTGCACGCGTATTGACAATAAATGTTCAATACAATAAAAAATGTTACAATATGTGTGCAATATGCCTGCAAGCGCTCCAACATGTGTGCAACATAGTATTGCAGTGAGCCCTCATGTATTGGAGACATATTGAAGTTCTGATGCAGAGAGTTATTTCAATATGCCTTCAACACATGTGTAGTATAGGGTTGGAGACATGCACCATGCATGTCGCAAACACTATGAAGGCATGTTGCGGACATATTGCCCACATATTGTATACATATTGTAAGTCAACATTCAATATGTTGGATACACACTGCGGACCTACTGCATACGTATTGAACATGCAAATTCAATATGTTGTACATATATTGCGGACATATTGCATATGTATTGAAACGGAACATTCAGTATGTTGGATACATACCGCGGACATATTGCATACGTATTGAACATACAAATTCAATATGTTGTATATATATTGCGGACCTATTGCATATGTATTGAAACGGAACATTCAGTATGTTGGATACATACTGCGGACCTATTGCATACGTATTGAATATGCAAATTCAATATGTTGTATATATATTGCGGACATATCGCATATGTATTGAAATAAAAGTTGCCTATGTCAAATATACTATAGACCTATAACATACATATTGCACATTTGCAACATGCAGTGTGTTTACTATGTATCCACTATGCGTATGCTATGCGAGATAAACAAAATAAGAATACAGTAGTAGGGAACACTCGAGCATCTTTACTACGATTGACATGTATCTAGCTAGGCACAAAGAAATACGAATGGGACTATCAAATTTACATCAAATTTACCAATACACAAAATAGTGTTCTACTCGTGCACTTTCTATTTACAAGATGTTAACCTAAAATTGACGGGATGCTTGAAGTTGACGTTGTACTCGAGGCGGTCGATGTTCTCCATCCCGCTTTGCTCCAAAACAACCGATCTAAAAAGGAAAGTAAAGAGCCAACACTTAGTAAAAAAGCGGAAATGCACAAAAGAATATTCTATTGAAAACATAAAGGACTTATCAACCTAGAATGTTTGAAGGGATGCTTGAAGTTGACGTTGTACTCGAGGCGGTCGATTTCCTCAATTTCGCCTTGCTCGAAAACAGCCAATCTGAAAAGGAAAGTAAAGAGCCAACACTTAGTAAAAAGCGGAAAAGCAAAAAACAAACCTTTATTGAAAACATAATTAACAACCGAGCAACCTCAAATAAATGCGAATATGAACGCGAGATGAAAACCTAATATGACTTCGCCACGCCAACGTTTTCAGCGGATCTGAAAAACGAAACCAACCAACTAACGTTTAGTAAAGAAGAAAGAAATTAGCAGTCGTCAACGAAAGAAGCAAAGGAAAGTAACAGGGGGATGTGGAGTGAGTTGGATTTGAACCAACTATTTCGAGTGCAAAGGACTCGCGGGAATTTCCCGTTCACTCCTAGTCAAAGTTTCACGCATGCCAAGTACGAGCGCGCGAAGCACACACAAAATAATACACACGCATAACCAAAACATGCACTGCAAACCAATGCCATATTGCAACCTGTGAGAATTAAAAATATCACAACTCGCGCAACTCACTGGCGAGGCTGCTGCAACACTGCTGACGGCGAACTGTGAAGAGAGCAATGACGTGAGTTTGAACTTTACCGTTCAGAAAAATCGAAGTGTTCAAAAACTTTCCCTGCCGTTCAGAAGTCACATCGGATCGACGCGTCATGCGAGCACGATCGACGATGACGACGATGATGACGATCAA
The DNA here is from genome assembly GCA_001247695.2 of Cymbomonas tetramitiformis. Taxonomy (NCBI): domain Eukaryota; kingdom Viridiplantae; phylum Chlorophyta; class Pyramimonadophyceae; order Pyramimonadales; family Pyramimonadaceae; genus Cymbomonas; species Cymbomonas tetramitiformis. The sequence goes on from LGRX02000780.1 coordinate 66,156, forward strand.
AAGTCCCAAACTCTGGATCATTACATTCAATTTCATCGTACTGGTCTAGTGGTTATCCGTCGCACTCATAGACTTGAGATGATGGGTTCGAGCCCCAATGAAAGCTTTTTCGGTCCATACTGAGGGTCATTTCGGGTACTTCTTGAGCATTTTGGGGGTACTTCTTGAGTTACGAATTCGGCCGTTCGATTCACGAACGAGGGGTGCAGATTCTCCTAAAAATTAAAATTCCAAAATTGTTTCCCCGAAAATCGTTCAATCTGTTCAATACTACTGCAATACGTGAGGGCTCACTGCAATACGCGACCGCTTGCAGGCGTATTGAAATGGCGTATTGGAGATGGGTCGAAAAAGTGCCAAGTCAGTTTTGCGAAGATCCGTCTGACGTGGCACTGGCAAAGCTGACATCAGCAGTTTTCAATACATCTCCAATACGCCATTTCAATACGCCTGCAAGCGGTAACGTATTAGAATGAGCCCTCACGTATTGAAGTAGTATTGAACAGATTCTCCTCTAAAAAGTTTTTTAAATTTTTGTAAAGGTCAATATGCGTGCAACCGCGTGCAACCGCCTGCAGAGCTCAAGGCAGGGATCACTTCAATACGTGAGGGCTCACTTCAATACGTGAGGGCTCACTTCAATACGTGAGGGCTCAAGACCTTGAGCCCTGCCTTTAGCCCCCCCTTTCAGTATGCTGCGGAAGTGTTGAAGTGAGCCCTAAAAAAGTTGAAAAAACATGTTCTTCAATTCTGGTGAGACTTGTTATATGGACTCAGGAGCTATATTTTGCGACATAGCTTGTGTGCGTTTTTTGTGGGGGGGGTCCGAAAACCTACTTTTGGGTTATTGCTTTACTTGAAAGTTCCTTCAGCATATCGTCAATATGTCCGCAGTATATGTCCAATATATTACAGCATAGTTGCAGTACATTTTCGAAGGGTGATGGGCGTGGTAAAGGGGACTTCAATGCAGTATGGTCCGAGGAGATCAAATTGTTCATGGTGAAAAGCGACCTCGCCATGAACGATCCCCTCAATCATCATCACCAAGTGATGCGGAGCGACATCGAACCGGCTTGCCTTCGGCTAGAGCCGCCGCCCTCGTCCAAGGGAAGGCGGCCCCCCCCGTACAACAATCTTCGTTAGCCAAGCGCGCGATGAGAAATCCCGCGCAAGGCGGGTGCTTAGCCGATCGAGAGCCGATCAAACCTTCCAATGCTCAGGAGGGTACATCCCTCAAACCCCCTCCCAATATCAAGCTCATATTCCCGGAAGGTTGGAGTACCGCGGAAGGCTTCCGCGACCCGGAGTATGAAACGATTACGAAGAAGGAACGCCTTTTGGCGTGGATTGCGCCTCCACATCTTCCAATATCTACGAGGGAACTGGAGTTGTCCGCGAGGTAGCACCCTTTCACTTTCTTCTCGACGTCGAAGTTGTGTCTTTCTTGCTTCACAGGACTCTTTGCTACATGTATGCAACATGGTTACCATATGTTGCATACATATTGAGATTATATTGTAGGGATCCTGGAACACATTGCAGGAAAGTCGATGCGCACTATGTGGAAGTGGACACGGTATGGCATCATAAGTGGCTGCCAACGCGACTGCTCCCGCACGATTTCTCCAGATTGGCGCACGATTTATCTCCAGACAATACCGCGTGGCCGACTTGGTTACCACCTTCCGACATCTTGGAGCTAGAACCGGCAACGGTAACCTTTAAGGGGAAATCGTTTCGACTTGTTCCACCGGTGCCTAATTGCTTGCAACGGATTGTCGAAAGGATTCGTGGCATGCAAGAGGCAAGGTAAGGGACTCTCGCGGGGCATGATTTCCCTCCCACCATTCATCACGTGGCTCGCTGCAATAGTGTTGCAGTACGCTATCGTGATGGTTGCAGCATGTTGATGGGATGTTGGAAACATGTTGGGACGATATTGTGCAGAGATGCGGGCGAGGCGCCCCCCGAGGCGCACGAGGCGGCAAATTCAGCTCGTTTAGACGACAGCAGGTACTATTTCGGGATTTCTGGATTCATTGATGTAGTCACTGTTGACGCGGAACGTAGTCCTCACCAATTTCCACTTGACGTTACCCCCGAGGGAGACAACCTACCATCGAATGCGGAAGAAACCTACGACTTCTTCGAAGCTCGTCAAGCAATTTTGACACCGATCCGTATGGAAACTGTTGTCTACCTAGTACACGATGGCAACTTCGAGGCGACTACATACGGCTCGCTGCTGGCCGACGACTCTCAACTCGATAATCCTACACGAGACAATGTGCGGGAGGTTCGGTGCCTTGGGCGACATTGGAGGAGCGTTTCGACAATAAATGATTGACCAGATTTGATCCGTGCGGTTGGAGTTTGGTCTTTAATTGCAGTTACCACGGATGCCATGGCTGCCGAGATGGAAGAGCCCATGAGGTATGTACGAATATTTAGGCACCTCAACTTGCATACTGATTTTTCATGATATAATATGTTGCAATATATCAGAAACCGTTGCCGGTATATTGAATATGTATGGGAGATATATTGCGGTGGGCGAAGCAGATCTCCGGTGGAAGAGCCAGCTGAGGCGAAGGACACCGAGATGGGTGAGGTGAAGGACACGGCGGGCGAAGCCGATCCTTGGCTCTCGCTCCATGCAATGCATCGTCGAAATGTGGGCACCGTAACATTGGAGCGAGGGCGGTTTCTATGTGATTGTGCCATGTGCTACGGAGTTGACCTACGTGGAAACGTGGTGAGCAAGGCCACCCGCACACGACATCGGAAACTCCACGGGCAGATCCAGCCACCCGCACCGGACCCTGAAGAAATCGATGCTGTAGTTTGTGGCAACCGCGGCGAAACCTTAAGGTACTCTCCGCCCTTTCTCCCCCATGAATGATTGGGCAAGCTTGCGTGACAACACATTCGCAATATGTTGACAACGTATCGAAGGTGCATTGCAACTCTCCTACAGACATACGGATGTGGACGTCACGATGGATGACAAGGAGGGCGAACATGCTGAGGAGGCCGGGAGGACAAGCGCAGAAGACGAGGTGGTACACGCACAACAGGACGCGGAAGCCAAGGATGTGTCGAGTCAAGGCGGCGAGGCCGGAGTTCCCGACGACGAGGATGGCGATGCGCCTAAGACCGAGGATGCCGATGGTGAGACCAAGGATGGCGGTGGGGAGGATTTGGGGTTCGATGAAGAAGACGACGGAGATGCCGTCCACTCCATTAAAGCAGCGATTGCTACACAATTGGAAAGTATTGTGGATGCTGCAAAGGAGCTTTTCGGAGGGGAGACGGTAAGCACGCGTTATTATGCCAAATATCGTGCAGTGAACTGCACGTGCAATATGTAGTATGCATATCTCCTACATATTGACAATGTATCCTGACCATGCTTTTGAACCGAGAAAGAGCTACTGCCGGCCGTGTCCCGCGGGCTTTGATGGCGGGCCCCGCTCCCGGCATCGTGGTCACTACCTTCGGGGAGAAGGGCAAGCCATTGGAGCTAACGTCCTTGGAGATTGACCAACTGACCCGCTGGATGCGAGCGAGTATTCCCGCTTACCGAAAGCTTTTTCAACAACATGCTGAGTACGACCTGTTCCGGCGGAGGTGCAACCTGCAAGCTCGCACGCATGTACTATCTGTAGTATACCTGCAACATATTGTCAACTTGTTTCTGTATGTTTATCATATATTGTAAGTATACTAAGAATATGTTGTCATCACAGGGAGAATGCCGCGCGCTCTAAACAAGCACTGCGGTACCGACAAGAGGTGGGTGTTGTGCCCGCGATCGCGTTCGGTCCATTGGAGGACCCTGAAGGATGGCTTGGTCGTCAATGCACGGCTTACGAGAAGTCGCTCATGATGGGTCCCGAACCTATGTGTTCCAAGTACAACAAGGTGAACATCGGCGGTGTCTTCTATCGCACTAGAGACGGGGACAAAGGGAAAGTGACAACCCAGTGTTTCGTCCGCGCATCCTTCCCCAAGAATGATGCCGATGCCGATGACGAGTGGGAGGACAGGTACGACCTCAACCACCAGTTTGCATGCTTCTTTGCCTTTTCGTATATCTCTGCAACATATATGCAATACGTCCCCAACATACTAAGGATATGTTGTACGTATATTACAAAAACATTGAACATTTCGTGCGCAGGTATGGTATCATCAACGCCATTCTGCGGGTTTGCATTGGCGGTGTGCTCTACACTTTTTTTAAAGTGTGATTGGCTACCCGTGCCCACGGAAGCTCAGATCGCATCAAGCTTCAAGCTGAAGAACTCCATCCTCGGCGTGGACAAGGTGCACATGGCACCTAGAGGGGGGGTAAAATGACCATCTAGGAATTCCCCCAACGGCTAGTTTTTCGTTGACTTTTGCCTTTGACCGCCATTTACACACGATTTAATCACTTTACAAAAATTCTGTAACATGCAAATCTTAAAGCTTCGACTGGTTAAACGATTACATGAAATACTGATAAAAATTTGCCGATATGTTGACGGATTTTGCTAATTTTAGTTTTGAGTGGCCAACGGCTATATTTTTCACAAAATCGCAGATATGTGCAGTCAAAAGCCGCACATAAAAATTCCACAACATGCAAAAGTTGCAACACAGTCGTCCCCATATGAAATCGTATTTTAGAAATGCATTTGATTCATAGAAATGGCATTATGCGACGATATGTCCTAGATGGTCATTTGTTCCCTCCCACAGGTGCCATGTGTGTCCAAGGCTTACTACACCTTCAACCCATGGGACACCTCCAAGTACACTATGGACAACCGAGAGCCCTACCTACTGGCCAATCAAGTCCAAGCGCAAGTACGTGATAGTCAAACACCCCTGCATGGATTCAGCGGTGATACTTGATACGAGCGACCGCAATATGGAGAAACTTGCACTCGTTGATAGGCCCGTAGGTAGTGATGGTCACTTTGACACATGCGGGAAGTGTAGAGTCGGTGGCGAGCTCCTTCTGTGTGAGAGGGCAGGCTGCAAAGAGGCTATGCACGTGCGATGCGCAGGGCTCACCGACATCCCCACTGGAATGTGGTACTGCAGAAAGTGTGATGACGCATAGTAGTGCCTCTGTACACATTTGATATACCTGTAATATACCAGATACGTATTGCGGACATATTGTAAGTATTATGCAATATGTGAGCAGCAGGGGGGTCTTACCCCTTTACCCCATGCAGTCATGTGTTGCATAATTCACTCTGATTGTAGACATATTGCACATGTATTAAAAATATTCTGCATGAGGGAATGTTTCAATACGTGTTCAACACATATATTGCAAACGTGTTGAATGATTCATCTGATTGTAGACATATTGCACATGTATTGAACGATTCCTTATGCGTGAATGTTTCAACATGTGTTCAACACATGTTCAGTACGTGTGTTGCAGGCGGTTGCAGACATATTGAACACCCCTCCAATCGTTTTGCCTTATTTCAATACATCGGGGCCCCAATTCAAAAAGCCCCCCAGAACCGACTTCTGCGATACGCGTCCAGATGCCGTGAAAACTTGTCCCCAAAACGCTAGACCCTTCCTTAGATGATACCAAGTGCTAGTGGGTGAGTCTGACACCATTTGGGTGCCCATGCTAGCATACTCATTTTCGCTGTGTCCAGGCTGATCGCGGTTCAATAGTTTGGCCAATATGTTACACGTGTATTGTAATGTCCAGATATTAGCATACCGTCTTCAATATGCCTCCAATATGCCTCCAATACGTGTTCAACACGTGTATTGAACCCGTCTAGAAACGTAGGGTATGTATGCCGCATGCACACCTTGTCGCGCAGTATGGGTGACGATCAGCTGCTGTATACGATCTGCGAATGCGAATGCGTCGATATATCCTCGCGCACTATCTTCGCTTATACAGCGGTCAGTATATGCAGTATATCAATGTTTATGCGATCGCGACGCCAGATATTACTCGCGCTCCGCAACCTGCATACACAAAATTTTTGATATCTACGCTGCACTCACACTTGAGTTCTCGTTTCTCGCCTTAACGATCGAATACCAATGATAAGGACGCTGACGCGAGCCTTAAGAAATATATGATATAATAAGATAGTGCAGTGTTATTGAACAGTAACACGCGCACAGCTTATGAGCGGGTTGTGAGTTGCAGTCTCCGTAGAAGATCTGCTGAAGCACAACGCTTCCTCACTTTTATACCTACGTCACCCATCATCTTAGATGGTACCGCCATTGGGTTGTGAACCCGAGACGTAGGTTGAACGACCAGCATGGTAATAACGACTAGTTCGTTCATGCTGCACATGCGAGTTCCGTGCATGCTGGAAGCTAAAGATGGTTCTTGGTTTGTTTCCAAGATGTATCTTTGCTTTGCCATCTTCGAGTTCAATCATACGAGCTCTCGATGACAGGGATGCCTGATGATATGACATAATCATCTGGCGACATGTACAGTCATCGTCGACCGTACTGACGACTGTCATAAATGTATGACGCGACTCGACCTGTACAGTCATGATCGACCATACTGTCGACTGTCATAATAATATATGACACGACCGACTGTCATAATGATATATGACATGACATGACATGACATGGTATGACATGTATGACAGGTATGACACGTATGACATGTATGACACATATGTCATCGGTCATAACCCTGACAATGACACAGATGATGATGACACTGTCGGCGTGCCAAATCCAGCACACCACCTCGAGTGAGGTGGGCAGACCAGAATGAATACACTCATACCAATCTCCAGTCCAGACCAGAAGAAACCACAATCATGCCTGCCAGGGCTGAAAACCCCAAAAAGCTGGACAAAGTCCACACGGTCCTGGCAGGCCTATCAGCTCCCTGTCTCTAGTGCCAATCCTCCACCGGGGGAATAGAGTGCTGCTGTGCCCTGAAGGTCCGCACACCGCGGTGTCATGCAGCCGGATGCTTCGTCAGGGATATGACAAGGAGTACCCGAAGGCAGGTCCAGGTCACCCCGTCACCGTCAGACTTACAGACAAGGGAAGATGTAGGGAGGGTCACAGCGGGTGGAGGCAGAGGCTCTCACGTACGAGACAGGTGCCGGTCACGGTTCCCCGAAGGGTACATAAGGTCGTAGGAGTCAAGGTACGGCATGCAACATTCACATAACAGGTCTTGTGCATGCTTGCTAAACCTCTAGGCTAACTGTCATTCTATCGGTTGGTCGTTTTCTGTATATATTCTCAAAACCAAATCATAAAGTACCTGCAACAAAGTACCTGCATAGCACAGTCAGAAACAAAACCCAAAACAGGACAAATCAGAGGGTACTCACAGTCAGATCATGCTGCTGCTTTCTGAGTAGGCCTCCATGTCGAAAATCCAAAAGATCTGGCAGCCTGAATCACTGCCTTTTGCATATCCATGTAGCTGTCAAAGAGCATGTTGAAGTAGGGCACGGTGTTCTTGGTGGGAGGAACTGGCTTGGTGTAGGGGTCAGCCAAGTTCTTCTCCGAAGGCACCCTCCAGCATATGATCCAGCCCAGTCTGACAAAGTCTCTGAGCATATGGAATCTGACCAGCACATGCTTGATCTTCTGGGACAGTGGGATATTTTCAGCAATAGACCTGCATGCATCATTATCCAGGAGAAGAGGAACCGGAAGCTCCAATCTGGGGCAGGTTGCTGAAGCTGGAAGGTATTCTGTGCTTCTCATATTCTGATAGTCCACTGGCCTGCGGTCTGAATCTGAATAAATCTCGAGCTCATCTGTCACTGACTTGCCATCAGGCCTGACACCACCGACTCCTGTACCCGTAGGTGTAGTGTAATCTAGGAGTTTAGTCAGGAGAGTCCCCGGCTGTAATCCAGGGTAGCTGAATGCAATGTCAGTGGCGACCCTCTCGGCCTCAGTGATCTCAGAATCAAGTCCAGTAGTAGAGGGTGGCTGTCCCTGAATAGGGTGTTGTATATAGCCGAATATTTCTGTCAGCATAAACATGAGAGACACCACCCGCTGAGCTGCAGTAGATGCTGCAACATATTCTGAACCCGTAGAAGATGTTTCTGTGATTGTCTGTCTGACTGTACCATACTGTAGAATCATGCCACAGAAGAATATCACCATGCCAGAGTATGATCTAGCTGAGTTTTCCAGGTCTCTGGCAAGGTCAGCATCGGAGTACACAAACAGTGTGAGCACCCGTGCTGGCCTCTCAGGGTAATAGAAGGCCATTCTGTAGTGTGCCGTGCAGTCCAGATACTGTGCAATTCTGATAAGAGCCTTCATTGAGTCCTCTGAGGGACAGGCCACAAACTGTGACAGGTAGATCACTGCATAGTAGATATCTGGCCGTGACGTCCTGCTGTGCCAGAGCAGGGACCCAAGGATAGACCGATAGGGTTTTACCAGAGTGAGGTCAGGGTCTACTGGTTTTGATATCACCAGTTTAGAGTCCATACAGTAATCGCTCACGTTTAAGGAAACTCGACGTTAAGGAAGCAGCCAGCGTTTTGGGGGAGGGGGGGTACCCAAGTTGACGAGAATAGCTGGCTGGTCTTTTTTGCTAAGGAAATTCTCCAAAATAAGGAAATTGGTTGCTGGCAGATCACCGAGAGTGGATTCTCTTAAATTCTATGAAAAATAGGAATTTTTGGACTTGACAGCGTTCAGCACGATATCTTTAAGTTCTAAGTAGTCAGCTTCAGAAATAATCGCGTCGTCATAGTCTTGCTTCAATTCTTTGAGCTGCGCACGGCTCTCTGGGTCCATACTGTACAGTTCAACAGTTGGTAACAGTGGTGGACTCTCTAAATTTTAAGAAAGCTGCTGGGCTGAGTTACGTGGACGTGGATGAGTTTAAGAAATTAGCTGGCTGGCTCGAAATCCGAAATTCCTTATTCTTAGCGATTCTCTTAGGACGCGACGCTGGCGGGGGAAGGGGGGGTACCCAAGTCGACGGGAATGGCTGGCTGGCCCAAAATCTCCGGTTTTCTTAAAGGTGAGCGATTACTGTAGGTGTACGGAAGGGTCTCTCGGGTATGTTGTTAGCTGTCATAAGGTCCTTAATCTGTCGAGACTGATTGAGGTACACCCCCTGGTCATCATGCTGTACTGTCATCTGAAGGATAGAGGATATAGGACCCAAGTGTTTGGCCTTAAAAGTTGCTCTGAAAGCGGTCCAGAAGGCCCTCTCAAGAGCCGTGGAACAGGCCATACCAAAGTCATCCACATATACCACACACATAGCCTTAACCGTAGGCGTGTAGATGTAATAGATACAGGCATCATGTGTAGACTGCCTGAATGATTGTCCCATGTATTTGAAACTGAGCATAAACTGTTTAACCATCCTCTGCCATGATGCGCCGGCAATCTTGAGGCCGTACAGCGCATATGAGAGCAGAGCATAGCTGTAGCCCTTAAAGGTATAGCCAGAGGGGAACTGAATCCATACGGGGAACTCAAGCTTAGCATGCATAAAGGCCTGAGACACATCCAGATGTGACACCACCAGCTGGAATAGAGCTGCAAAAATGAATAGCAGTCTGAAAGCTGATATCTCTGGGGTAGCTGAAGAGGTCTCCCACGGAAGGTAGCCTGTAGTTCTGCTGCCGTCACCAGCCATACGGGCTTTAAATATCTGATAGGGCTTGCCTGCACCAGTAGGGTCAGGTTTGAATGGCATAGACAGTACAAATAGTGTAGTAAGGTACTGTGCACTAGCCGGAGGTGTTCCCAGCTTGAGCTTTTCCTGATTAACCATATCACCAACCTCCTGATCCATAGCTTTCAGCCAGTCTTCAGACTGTGGTGAGGATAGGGCCTGTCTGACACCGTGAGGTAGCTTAATCTCTGGTGCCGAGACCTCAAGCATATGTGTAATAGTAGAGGTAGGAGCATCAGAGAGAAACTGCTCCATGCTGCTGAAACTGCCAAACATGTACTCTGCTCTGAGGTCACTGCTGAGGGTGTCAGAGAAGGGCAGGTAAGCTGCTGAGTGTGTGGACGGAAAGATAATCAGGTTGGCTGGTAAAACGTGACCCGATTTCTGCGTTTCATCCACGATGCCAATGTGCGCATGGGTGTATTTCGTGAAGTTTGATCTATTTTTACCACCTTGAGTCAATACTTCGCGAGAAACATGCATATATATCCCCGTATAGACAAAATATCGTCATTTTTGCCCTTAAGTATGGAAAAAACATTGAAATTGCAAATGTTTTTTGTTTTTTTTCTTAAGTTACTTGTGTAGAGTGATATATTCGATATATCGAATGGCGCCAAGTATAAGAAACATTTGTTATGGGCCATAGTTCATGAAAATATTGTGATAGGTACATTCCGAATGTGATGAGCATGTTCAAAATCTACCCAAAGATGCAATAATTGGGTAACCCACCGTAAGGATTTGAGGCCTACAAAAGAAAGACAGCGGCACGAGGCGAAGATAGAGAAACTGATCAAAGACATTCCGAAGGATATAAAGTTCTACTGGAATAATATCGAGAGCGTTGTGTTGCTGAAAATCGGGTCGACGACAGCATCGACTGCGGAAAACCTCCTAAAGGATCTTCCAGGTGCGTATCTCGGTTTTATATTCCATTTGTGCACCGTAGCTATGTAATTACTAATCGTTTACATTGCACACAGGTGTGACTTATCGAATATTGTCAAACATTCCTGAGGGCCAGCAAGTCGACGATGCTGACGGCTACTTCTACACTCACAAGATTCCGCAACCGGTTTACAAGAAGGACCTTCTGCTGGAGCCCGCATCACCTGATTCCTTCACGACTCTTCACAGGCTTCCATTTACCGGTTTCATTATGGATTGCGAGTATGCTCTGGACTCGAACAAGAGATGGATCCCGAAACCTCTCTTAGCAGGAGAGTTCAAGCAAATCCTACAAAACTTCAACACTTTGACCACGTGTGATGATTGGGTAGGGGGATGTTTCTGTGGCTTCCAACAACACCACGAGTTCTTCGAAGCCGCCAAGCAGTTTTGCCATGGGAACGCCGAAAAGATGTTCTGGGTGAAACCTTTGAGCAGATCGAACATTATGGCCTTGGAATCTGGCGTTGCGCCACGGAACTACGCCAACCGCATGGAGTGCTTTGTCTTGTGTTACTACGTCAAGGAAGCGACACCTACAGGTCCGTAGATGTTAAGTTACGTACAATTCTGTGATTGCTTTTTGGCGTCTAAGCATGGGCAATCTGACTAAGCAACGTTGATTGCTCTCGCAGACGAAACCCACCCAGCCGTTCATAAAAGGCTTCCCTGGATGAAGAACTTGATTAGAGTTCTCGGTGAGGAGGAGAATGCGGATAGTGATGTCGTCGGTAAGCAGTTCTTGGCTTCTTGGCCTGCTGTCCAGAAAGGTAAAGGCCTATTAGATGGTGTCGTTGAACGCGCTAGCTTCGCGCGCAACCAAGGAACAAATGTAGTCCCAAGCAGATGAAATTCCAACGGGACAGGTGTAGTCCCAAGCGGAGGTCAGATAATAATGATAATAATAAAACATTTACGCTAGCAAAGGGGACAAAGTCCTGAGAGTGCGGTATCCTTGCAAAGCAGGCTAGTGAAAACACCAGGGGCTACTCCCTCTGCTATAGCGCGCCCACCAAGGGGCTCGGCCCACTTTTCAGCAGGGTGACATCTAGGAGAAAAGCTATATGCTAGGCAATAAAAAACTCTAGAAGATGGAGAGACAGCCATGGCCGGGTGGGTGGAGGGGTGGCTGAATCTGAGCGGTGGGGAGGGAAGTCGAAGAATTAAGGGGGTTTTGGAGACGTTGAGGAAGGTGGTCGGGGTGGGCGGGGGAGGGGAGGGAGGGGGCGGCCCCTCCCCTTGGGGAGACGAAACCATCTTAAATTGCAAGACTTTTGAAAATTATTGCAGGAGGGTTTGAAGGAAGTCGTTTGACTGTTGCACGGCTTCTGTTTCTGTCATGGTTTCACTACTCGAGATGTCAACTGTATGCGGGTCCGTGTTTAAGGTGGTGGTGGTGTTTAACAGAAAAACGTCTCGCCTATTTTTGGTGTGTTGCCTACAAATTCTTGAAAGTTTTTTATGAAGTGGTTTAATCTTACCACGGGGAACACCTATCGTGTTGAGGACAGTACCAAAATGAGGAGGGAGATATCCCATGAGAGTAAGAACTTTGGGCCATTTCACGGTGCTTATGAAGGGCTTGGAATTTGCATTGGTGATTGCCGTGTCGTGGTGACCACCATAATAAGGCTCAATATCACTCTGATGATAAGGAGGGTCTTGAGTGGGCCATGGGCAAAGCGAAGAGGGAAGCACTTTGTCGCTTTCGTTCAGAACTTCGTTCCCGAAATGTCAGGGCTGACTCCTGTGTACTCAAGCCTCTTCTTCAGATGTAATAAAAGAGCGGTGGGCGCTCAATTAGATGACGCGACGATGTGTCGCGGTATACCGCAAAGGCTGCGGGATCAAAAGAAAGCACGAGCACAATCACCAACCACAGAACAGCGGTGATAGCCCATAACCTAATGGAGAGTGTGAAAATAATAATAATAATAATAAATAAATAAATATAATGCATATTATATATCACAAAAACCGATATACATGGAGAGTGTGATATATATATATATACTTCGAAGTATATGTATATATATATATATATAATGCTATTATATATCACACAAACCGAAGGACAACGAAACGTCCGGTGGCGGTCGAAACGGCGGGTGCAAACTCTAAGATGAGATGATATAATACTTAGGTTGTTTTATTATCGCAGAGCGAAACGAACACACATACAGGCGAGATGCAAGTGACACCACAGGGCGAGGTGTGGCACAAGAAGAGACAGTCACCCCCAATTTATGGGGGGCAAAAGTCTGTCTCCCCGTGACTGACCACGTTATGAAAAAGTGCAGTTATGGTCCGGATGCCATTCATTTCCCGCCCATACGTAACCATACTTAAGTGTAATGACCGAAACACTAAAACATATACAAGGGGTGGATATATATTAGGTTTCAAGAAACTCAGGAAACAGGCAGGTGTAAGTCGCCAATATCATTTATTCATTTTAGCCCAGGCGCACCACCCCTCCAATACCGGAGTCTAAATAAGTGAACTCACTTTGATTCTCAGCTCATATCATGTACCCATTTGGCGATGCGACTATGCACCACCGCGTTATAATGGTTACGAGTTAACGGTCCTCCCTTCATTATAGCTAGCACTTAGGTGTATTTGGGCGGGAAAACGAATGAATATATGGGCATGCCATACCGGGTATGCCGCACCTTTTGACAACCGTCAGCAGCATCCCCGGGATACGAGTGACAGATTTAGTCGTCCATGTCTCATTCACAGAAGAAAAGGCGTGGCTCTGCCTGATAAACGAACTACAATATACGTATTATCGGTCGGTCGGAATCAGGTGAAAAGTCAGGCGTCGGATTTCACCAGCACGAGACTAAGACAAACGTGCTAGAACACCGAGACGCATACAATCGGGCATGTTTTGCGACCGCCCGCAACACTAGAATCTCTCGTGTGATAAACTGAAAGGATAACATGCTATTGCACCACGGCGGGCTATTTCTAAGCTCGGCGGCGGTGACCTAGGTTTTATGGAAGTGTATGTGACCGTCTGCGTAACACATATATGACTAATAGAAGGGCTGGCAGAACCCATACCAACCGAGGTCCGGTCACTGAATATGGTGCCAGTTGTTTGCAGACGATCCGCTCGCTTTCTGCTTCACGACAGCCGACACCTCATTTTCTCAACACTCGAGAGGACTGCCTTGATTCATTCATTACATCCATCGCATCCCTATTTGCCGGCTTCCATCCCTAGAGTTGTAGATCCCTAGCGCTTGCAGGCTGCCCACTATTTCGACGACATAGCTGGCAACCTCAATATCCAGTAAGCCATTACTCCTTACCGACTTGCAGTTGATGACCGCTTTCAGTGACTTTGGTGATGACATCGGAACACGAATTAGAAACATCAGACACCATATTGGCATTCATCCATGTTACTATATCCATGTTAAAGTGTGATAGTCCATTCTGATTGGTCGACTTCGGTGTCCTAGTAGACTGCGATACATTTGATGAAAACCAGGATATGGACTCTAAATATAAACTAGATTCGGGTGGGCAGATGAAGAATGCACCGGGTGCGCAGGGCTCAGGCCGCAAGTCACGACAAAAATACAAACCTGATAAAATAAACTTAGGAGTTTAATCAGCGTTTCACGTGTGACTCGGGTGGAAACGGCGATGACGGGATGCAAGTGCCGTGGTGCAGCACAATAAGTGTTCAGTAAGGGGTGGCACCAAGACGAGGCACTACCCCTTCATCTGAAAGGGGGTAGGAGATGGGACACCCGTGACATCACCTTATTCCGTGGGTGTGAGGTACTACAGCAAGTCAAAACCCTAAAATTAGCTAGAATGTCAAGTTACTGCTGTCCACAATTTATCAACTGTGATATACAAAAAGGAGACTGCCATCCACACTGTTGGGGAGCACATGTGAGAGATTATACAGTGGAAGCTGAAGGCTATCTCAAGTCGGGGGAAATGCACGCGGATACTTGAATTGAATTCTGCATGCATACAGCTTGCTAAACTAAATTCTATAAAGTGTAAGTCCATGCTCATCATAACCTGCCCCCTCCACATATATGATGCCTGCGGCATTTCCCGTATCATTCCCCAAAACATCGAAGCGAAGGTTGTATGGTGGACCATCCGCTTGGTTAACAAAGCAGGGTGAGGACGCCAGCGGGAGAAGCTGGAAGGTAGAATTATGCAACCATTGAAGTGCATGCTCGTCTTGTGAGCTAGGAGTAGCCTGAAGACCAGAGACATACATCATATTGGAGGTCTGATTGAAGTGGACCTCGATGGATATACCAGAAATGGATGAACTTGGCGCATACTTCCCGATATATATTGTTGGATCGTATGGAAGTTCTTTGTGATTTTGTTGCTGCGTTGTCTGTATCTCCTCCAAGAATCGGTACAGCTTCGGCAGGATGGTAAGCGCAAAGAGGTTGATAAGCGCCTCTGGCATGGATGTTGCACTACTGGGCTCACCATCCTCCGCCATCAGAGCAACCATCCCCAACTGCACAATCACACATCACCAGACTTCATCTTAAAAAACATGAGAAAGGACTTCTTCATCTTAAAAACATGAGAAAGGACTTCAGGTTGGTCGCATACAAAAATAAATTCCAGAATGGGGCATCGCATATAAACAAAGACTCAGGGTTGGCCCATTGAAGCAGAAACAAACTGCAGATTGACGCATTGCATCCCAAAAAATACTACAGATCGGCGCGCTGCGTCTAGCAATCCTTACAGGTTTTGCCACTTACAAGTTGCTACCTCGCGCCGTGTCATAGCAGCAACCTTAAGCATCGCCACCTCGCGCCGTGTCATAGCAGCAACCTTCAGCATTGCCTTCAGCATTGCGCCGTGTCATAGCAGCAGCCTTAAGCATTGCCACCTCGCGCCGTGTCATAGCAGCAACCTTAAAGCATTGCCACCTCGCGCCGTGTCATAGCAGCAACCTTAAGCATTGCCACCTCGCTCCGTGTCATAGCAGCAGCATCGCATTGCCACCTCGCGCGTGTCATGTAACCTTAAGCATTGCCACCTCGCTCCGTGTCATAGCAGCAACCTTAAGCATTGCCACCTCAGCGCCGTGTCATAGCAGCAACCTTAAGCATTGCCACCTCGCGCCCGTGTCATAGCAGCAACCTTAAGCATTGCCACCTCGGCGCCGTGTTATAGCAGCCTTAAGCATTGCCACCTCGCGCCGTGTCATAGCAGCAACCTTAAGCATTGCCACCTCGCTCCGTGTCAGCAACAACCTTAAACATTGCCACCTCGCATGTGTCTAGCAACATATAAAACGTACCACCTCGCTTGCCGTGTCATAGCAATAACAACCAGTGCCTCCTCGCGCCGTGTCATGCCCAGCAACCTTAAGCATTGCCACCTCGCGCCGTGTCACCGCCCAGCAACCTTCAGCATTGCCTCCTCGCGCCCGTGTCATAGCAACAGCAAGCATTGCCACCTCGCGCCGTGTCATAGCAGCAACCTTAAGCATTGCCACCTCGCTCCGTGTCATAAGCAGCAGCAAACGTGCACTTTCGCGATGTCCACAGCAGCAACCTTGGCATCACCACCTCGCGCCGTGTCATAGCAGCAACCTTAAGCATTGCCACCTCGCTCCGTGTCATAGCAACAACCTTCGCATTGCCACCTCGCGCCGTGTCATAGCAGCAACCTTAAACGTACCACACCAGCGCCGTGTCATGGCAGCAACCTTAAGCATTCTTGCCTCCAGCGCCGTGTCATAGCAGCAACCTTAAGCATTGCCACCTCGCTCCGTGTCATAGCAGGAACCTTAAGCATTGCCACCTCGCGCCGTGTCATAGCAGCAACCTTAAGCATTGCCACCTCGCGTCGTGCCATAGCAGCAACCTTAAGCATTGCTGCAGGACGGACATTAATCCCAGAAGTGCGGTATCTACCAGACCCTTTGCAGGTGGTCTGAATGCTAAAGATCACAGTTTTATATCTGGAATGGAGTTTTGGATACGAAAGATAAGCACAGGATGGCCTTCGACCCACACCTTTAAGTCTGGATCGAAAATCATCAAACTGTTGTACCCATCCGTCGTGCCTGTTTTCGACACGAGATCGTACATCTGGTAGTTCTCGAGCGTTGGATTCTGTGTCGTTAAGATCTATTGCACAACCTCCCCGCCGAGCATTGCGAAGGACACCCGCGCTCCGTCCGATGCAAAGTGTGTCCAACGATGGGGCATCTGCCCAACCGTTGATCCCTTGAAGATAAATCTCAAAGGCACATTCCTTCCTTGCCTGCAGAACTCAGACCGACGAGAGGGCGCGCGCACATACCCAAAAGCTGGAAAACGGCCAAAGTGGCCGTGCACAATCCTCTAAGGCCGGTCTTCACCGTCTATGCAGCCGGGCTCCATCCCATGGCGCCCCCCAGGCTGTGCATCGGGTGTGACTCTTCGGGCCCGCTGTTGGGTGTCACTCACCTCCCATGGCGCCCCCCAGGCTGTGTATCGGGTGTGACTCTTCGGGCCCGCTGTTGGGTGCCACTCACCTCCCATGGCGCCCCCCAGGCTGTGTATCGGGTGTGATTCTTCGGGATCGCTGTTGGATTCTTCAACACCTCCGACTTGGTCTCCAGCTGTGGGTAAGGCTCTGTGTCCCGAGCGCCCCCGTCTTCGCGTCACGACGCATTTACATTATGAGATCACTTCCCTGAATGCCCCTGGCGGTTTGCCCATGACGCACCATTTTGGGAGGTGAGTGGCGAAACCAGCAGGACCCAGCGAGCCGCCTGCACCCAACTCGGGCTATGGCATGCAATCATTCCCTTCTGCCGTGCAACTGCCTTCCGAAGGGAAAAGTGGCGAAGATTTGCTGTGCAATGTGGAGCTCATTTCCCCCGCTTCTGGAAAAACAAATCGTAAATTTGCGCTCGCATGCATGTCGTCTGTGTCCAGCTTCTCTTTGTGATACAGAGAGCATCGTAAATACTGCGCGGCTGCTGAGCAGCGGGGGCTGCACCGCAAGGGGTGCGGAGTGTGCAGGTTCGGGGAGGCGGCGTGCAGCACGTGGGCAGGGGTGAGTGAAGGTTGTCCTTGAGAAGGTGGCGCATGTGGGTAGGCTATTGTGTATTAGAATTTCCATGGTATTGCCACGTGTATTCGATGTTGCAGCCCATGCAGTTCAAAGCTAGCATCGAAGATAGCATGTGCTGAGAAGGCGGCATGCGGCTCGAAGGTGGAGGGCGGCATGCGGCTCGAAGGTGGAGGGCGGTGTGCGGCTCGAAGGTGGAGCGGCGTGCGGCTCGAAGGGTGGAGGGCGCGTGCGGCTCAGAAAGGTGGAGGGCGGCATGCGGCTCATGAAGGTGGAGCGGCATGCGGGTCAGAAGGTGGAGCGGCATGCGGCTCCGAAGGTGGAGGGCGGCGTGCGGCTCGAGGTGGAGGCGGCATGCGGCTCGAGGTGCGGGGCGCGTGCGGCTGAAGAGTGGAGAGCGACAATCACGCTCAGTGGAGGGCGGCGTGCAGGTCGAAGGTGGAGGGCGCATGCGGCTCCGAAGGTGGAGGGCGCGTGCGGCTCGAAGGTGGAGTGGAGGCGGCGTGCGGCTCGAAGGTGGAGGCGCGTGCGGCTCGAAGGTGGAGCGGCATGCGGCTCGAAGGTGGAGGCGACATGCGCTCGAAGGTGGACTGACATGCGGCTGAAGGTGGAGGGCGGCATGCGGCTCGAGGTGGAGGGCGGCATCGGCTCGAGGTGGGAGGGGCGGCATGCGGCTCCGAAGGTGGAGCGCGTGCGGCTCGAAAGGTGGAGGCGCGTGCGGCTCGCGAAGGTGGAGCGGCATGCGGCTCGAAGGTGGAGGGCGGCCTGCGGCTCGAAGGTGGAGGGCGGCGTGCGGCTCGAAGGTGGAGGGCGGCATGCGGCTCGAAGGTGGAGGGCGGTGTGCGCGGAGAGCGCACCTTGCTTTGCGCTCGCCTTGGCGCGGCCCCACGGGAGCGTCTGCGTGGTGACGTCTCCGCGGAAGATGGACCTCAGCACCTGCGCTCCGCCGCACCCCCCTGAGGGCGCCTCCAGCAGTGGCAACTGACAGTCCACAAGCGGAGAGGCTCTGCGGCTAGAAGGCACTGAAGCAAATGTGAGAGAGCTCGAGGCGCATCGACGCCTCATCTGGGAGGAAGTGGCCGGTGGGCAGAGGGAAGAGTGTGCGGCAGTTTGCTATGTACCTGAATGAGGTCATTGCCATTGGACCACAACTGCAGGGCCGCAAGCACCATCCCACCACACCCAGCAACATATAAATACCTGAGTAAGTCCAGGACTGCTCCCGCCATCGCAGGCTACGAAGCGAAACGGGATAGAGTATGGCAGAAGGGAGATCACGCGTGTTTCAGCGTCCACGGGCGTCGGCGATCATTGCAATCAGCAGAGGGAAAAAGGCAACCCAGTGCAAGGCAACCCAGAGCAAGTGCCCACCCAGGAAGGGCAACATCACATGTGAAATCACATGTGAAAGGATGCACTTTTAGGCGGACACTGGCAGGCTTCTTCGTAATGGGTACAATGCGGCGACGCACTGTGCAGGGTGAAACAGGGCGGGGCGGGGGAGTGGCCCTGCAGAGTAATGCGGCGACGCACTGTGCAGGGTGAAACAGGGCGGGGCGTGGCCCTGCAGAGTACTGCGCGACGCACTGTGCAGGTGAAACAGGGCGGGCGAGGGAGGCCCTGCAGAGTACGTGCGACGCACTGTGCAGGGGTGAAACAGGGCGGCGCGGGAGTGGTCTGCAGAGTATCAAGTGCACGCACTGCAGGGGCAAAAACAGGGCGGGCGTGGGGGGAGTGGCCCTGCAGAGGAAGCAGCATCCAACTAGTATCAGGTAACTGTAAGGGCGGAGGCCCTGCAGAGTAGACAAAAATACGCACTGTGCAGGTGAAACAGGCGGGCGTGGGGAGTGGCCCTGCAGAGTACGCGGCGACGCACTGTGCAGGGTGAAACAGGGCGGGGCGGGGGAGTGGCCCTGCAGAGTATTGCGGCGACGCGCTGTGCAGGGTGAAACAGGGCGGGGCGGGGGAGTGCCTCCGCGGAAGGCGCGTCGAAGCCGAAGCTCTCTAGCCCTGTGATGTTGCCGTTTGCGTCGTATGCTGAAGCCTGGTATCTGGTATCAATCGGCGGGTGAACTGCAGTGTGTTCGAGTTCCAGTGGCTTTGAGATGTACTGCTTCATGAGATCCTGCAGCGTTGAAAGCGGCGCATCACTCGGCTTGAGAGTTAGCGAGGATACAGCTGCTCTGGCCTTCAACGTGCACTGCATCGAAAGCGCGCCCATGATGTGCCCCGCACGGGGCTGTTGAGACTATTGGGAGTATACAGAGGTAGCAGTGCTGATTCAAGCGCGTTAGCTTCAACCCTTTTTATTGGGCAAGCTGTCTCTGACCTTCAAAGGGTCGAACGGGAGTGAGAGTGAGAGGTAGACCTGATAGGTCTTGTTGGTGGCTTCCTCCATCACCGCGCCGAGAAGACTGAACCCGGCGTTGGAGTATGACACCGAAGCCCCTGAGGCATCACCGCACGAGCCACGAGCACTGAGTACATTCACCGCAGCGGCAACGCTACACCCTGACAGCCTGCCCGAAGGCTGGGGGGGGGAGCCTACCTGGCTCAAAAAGAAGCGTCCAGTTGGCCATCCGCCGACACGCTTCCTGAGCCGTGATGTTGCAGTCGGGCGTCCCCCAGCGACACGGGGAATACCGCGGCAGTCCACTTGTGTGGAGCGCTAGATCTTGCACCGTCGGGTGACGCCGTCGGGAGTCGGGCGGAACGCCCGGTGCGAACTCTGGGAAGTAATCCGAAACCAAGTGCTCCGGATGCAGCTTGAGACCGTTCGTTTGGTTCACGTGGCTCAGCAGGTTGCCGAACAGGAGCTCCGTGAGGACCGTCGACATGGTGCCTATTCTGCGTTGGGAATAGGGGGCGAAAGGTTTAAACATTCGGTGCGGACAGAGGAATCAAGCGAAGACGCCACGTGGCGGGACCGCAAAACTCAGAAGGGACACCTGCGCGGACTTGATCTTCTGCTATGGGACAACAATCAACACGGCGTAGAGGAGTTTCGGAGTCTCGCCGTGCCTGTTTGCTATGCGTTACATGCGCGGTCACCAGACGAAACGGTGTTGTGCACCAAGTGGTCAGGGCATTCGAACGTGGACATGTGGGCGGAAGCAAAAGGGTCGAGTCGCGCGAAAACGTGACAAGCCAGGACTCGATAAGGTATGGCAAGAGATACTACACGATTCCAAATGTCACAATATGCCGGTTGATGACATGACGTGCTGTACAATGCGTTACGCGCAGCCGCAGTGTCAATATACGATGCTTGGTGGCCCTGCATATGCCGGCCAGGATGTCGTATAGCGTGATTATCACTGCACGTTTTGAGACGTCCGGCATGCATGTCCCAATCGGAGTTGCACTGGAAAATTGGGAGCAGACTTCTGAAAATCCGTGAATAACTGAATAAACTGACATTGGACCTTCCAGTTATAGAACCCGGAAGCATGAATAGTTGGAGTCGCCGGAAAACACCGTCCGAAGAAGATGATAAGCAGCGAAAGAGATACCTGTAAACGGTCGAGAGCCCAACTTGACTCCCTTGCGACTTTGAAACATCCCCGTAGCCGTATGATGCGAGCTCCTTGGCCCTCTGATCATACTGAATCGCAACCGTCATTGACTGAGCGCTGAAGTTATTAAAAAGTGCCTCCAAGGCTGTATCCAGCTCTTCAATGATGTCTGCGTATGAGACAGTGACGCTGAATGAGTAACATTCAGTCATTCAAGTGTCGAAACGAAAGAGACAGTTAAGGGGCATTTCTTTCTTCGCAAAGTTCCCAAGTTGATACCGGAGATTTCGGGTGACCACAGTAGTTGTATCGGTTGTGAAAAGAAAAATACCTGTCAGTGACGGCGGATAAGGCTGAGGCAGCGTTGCGTGCACTGGCCTTGGGCACTGCATCTCTGTGTAAAGACCGGGAATAGGCACCTCCGTGGTGTCGCCGTCGTCGGGGTTTGTCGTCCCAAAGTGCGCTTGCGTCAGAACTACGATGAAGGCGATCCATGTGACGAGGAGCAGGAGGGATAGCGTAGCTATGACCGCGTAAAGCTTTTTGAGTTTCCGAGTCACGCTAGGTGGGTATGAAGGATCGCTTCCCGACCTCCCGGTGCGCTTTCTCAGCCAGGTATACCACGTTTCTTGGCCCTCGTTCAAGCTTACATATCCAGACGCGCGCGGGTCTCGTCTGTCAGGACCTGGCACAATCTCTTGTACCGGCATGAGGGTTTACCAATAAAAGTCTCTTCAAGCCATGGTTGATAATTCACGAATTCGGGGCACAATATGAACGCGAGCAGATCTGGAAGAGTACATTGTGGTTGTAATGATGCCTTGTTTGTATGCCATTTGGAGAAAAATGCAGGGATCCGTTTTCATCCCTCTAAACGTAAAGGTAAACCAAAACCTGATGATCGACTGAAGTGAACAGCTGAAGAGCTATGGTCCTCAGTCGCCACGGTTAAAGCCGATTGTGATATTAAATATGGAACTCGGCGGAGATCGTTCCCAAAATTAAGACTGTAGCCGTTCCGATCGATTCGGCTCTGTCACGAACCGACGAAGAGTGAAGACGGATCGCAGTGTTAAGGAGCAGCATAAAAAGGTATTGTCCTCCTGGTGAAACTATTATTTTCTTGTTTTTAAGAACGGGAGTCGATAGCCCGCGGAGAGGGCTATCACTCTCTGAGCGAAAATAATAATTTCCCCAGGAGGTCTATCCGTTCCCGTTCAACCAATGAGAAGCGAGATACAGTATCTCAGTTCTTGATCGACAGCGAAACCGATGAGACGTCTACGTCTGAGAGCTCGGATCGACTGTGAATCCAATTAGATGTCTCAAAATCGTGATGACAACCAATCATGATCCAGCATTGAGCAGATATGTGTGAGCTTAAAGGTAAATAATCGCGAATATTTATGTCCACTCAGCTTGATCTAACGGTTAAAGAAAAAGAAAAAGAAAAAAACCACGCCCGTCGGGCGTATGAGTAAACGGTTAATTTCCCCGGCCCTACTCTGGGCCGGTCTAACGGTTAAATTCGTGTATTTTATAGGGGGTACGTGAACGTACAGGTGGGGAAAAAATAACCCCCCCCTACCTCTGACCTTTATCGTCTTGGCATCAAGTAAATACCTCTGACCCGTTTATAATCTTCACCCAAACCAAATTACCTTACCTTACCTTACCTACCTTTTGCTGAAATCTGTATAGGCAGCCCTGACTGGGAGTCCCGGCCAGGCCCCTATGACAGATCCCTAGGACCAACACTGGACTGTTGACTGATCTGTAGGTTCGTACTGTGACACACGCTGTGTCACAGGTAGGCTAGACTCCGAGACCGTCCGAGACCGTTCCGGGTATATCTAGCTTAGGGTTTATTTATCTTAGACAGTTTATCCACACGAGTACGGGACTTTCTGATATCTAGTGTACTTGGATATTCCGGTAGGTCGTGGCCCCATCCACGTTTTCATTCCACTTGCTATCTTGGCCATGATTGGCTAAGCAGCCGCTTGAAGAGGTGGTGCGCACTTGCGCGTTTGGGTGCGACTAGGATTTGGGGCATGGCTTTACGGTAGACGTCTTTTTTGCGGCTGCGAGTCATGGGCACCGCGCGTTGCTATTGCTCGGTTTTGGCAATGTTCATTTGCGTTATTCTACCTGCACTGATCCCGCTGGTTCACGTATTTTGGGCTGGTGCTCCGGACACCTTCGACCACACCGACATTTGCAAGTGCCCCACGCTCTTTTCGCCGCTCCGCACGTTCTGCCGTTACGTCTTCGCTCCATTTCCGCCACAACACCCAAACGTGCTGCCTCGCATCATCTTTTCTCTGGCTTTCAGAAGTATGGCTACATCTACACGAGCTCGCAAACGCCTATTGAGGGACTCCGACTCGTGGACGCCTCTATACGGCTTTTGGATGCGGTTCGGGACACTCCGACCGCTAGCACTCCACCTGTGGTGCCCCCTGCTGTTTCCAGCAACTCCGACGCTGCTGTCGCGTTGCGGAAGCACCTAGTCGACCAACATGCCACGGTTGACGCGGTGTACAAGGGGCGCTTGCATCGGGCTTGGGCCAAGGGTATCCGCGAGGATATCCTTGGTTCCAAGAAACATCATTATCGTGGTACTGACGACACCGACCGTCTCTCCGAGTTGGTGGTGCAGCTTCGGACCGAGTTTGAGTCCGCTGGGCTGGACTTGACCCCCTTTGACCTCGACGACCCCACCTCTCTGGTTATCGAGAAGGTTAATGGGCTCCTCTATGACGTCTTGGCGCCTCGTCGTGGAGCGGAACTCTGTGGCCGACACCTGGCTTCGGGGTACGGACTCTTCGGCTGACCGAGATGGACGTCGGGCTCTCATCGACATCATCAAGGGGAGCGTGCCGACAGCCCTGCCTGCGCGAGAGCCACCAGCAGGAGCATGCGGCGCTTCGTTATCCCGCAGGCGTTGACCCGCAGCCGATCTTGGCTCGTGAGCAACGTCTGGTGCGGGATAACCGCGCTCCTGACTGGCGGCCCACCGACGAGACCCGCAAGCTCTCACTCTACAACCGCCTCGACCCGATCTTCTACGCGGCGGTGAAGGTGCGTTATCCGCTTGCGGGTGACCTCAGCGGCGTCACTCTCCGCTCGCTTCAGGCTCTCGTCGTGGCCATCTTCCAGGCATGGGCACAGTCGGACGAGGGGGCGGCAGTACGTGAGAAGCAGGTGCTGGGGATGGACGGTAAGCCCTCCGCTCTGGTCACGTCGTCGGAGTACACTGTACTCCTCGAGGAGATTGCGGCCTTGAAGGCCTTGGTGCGAGGTGGCCGTGCGGGCGGGGGACAGCAGCCGCAGCCGCAGCATCGGGGGAAGCAGCATCCGAGGGGGTTTCGCGTGGGTGCAGGCAACCCCCCCGCGGTCGGCTTCGACCGCGACAGCATGAAGGCCAAGCCGCTGTGCCACCGCTGCCGCAAGGCCGGTAAAGGTGAGGTGTATCACCCGTACCGCGACTGCCCGCTTGGCGGTCGCCAACACTCGCCAGCCACGGCCGCGGCTTTCTGCATTCCCATTGAGCAGGAGGACGCGGAGGGCCTGCACGCATTGGCGCTCGTGCAGGTCTTCCAGGACGCGGCGGACAGTGGACCGGAGGCGTTCTCGCATGCGGCGTTGGCGTATGGTCCGCCCGCGGTGCTCTCCACGGACGGCGTCGGTGGGATTGACGTAGCGGCCTACGGTTTCTCCGTGCCGCCTCCGCCTTCTGGCGGGACCGACGACGAGGACATCTTGCGACGGCTTGATGCCCTCACCTCTGAGGTTCAGGCCGCCCAAGAAAAGGTACATTTTACCCACGCATCTTTCATCCTTGGGAGCGGAGCGGAGGTACATGCGTCGGCTTTGGTGTGTGGCCCTGCCGCTGCAGCGGGGATCACACCGGAGGGGCAGGTTCCGGCAGGTGGTGCGGCGGCATCGGCGTCCGCCGTGCCGGCCCCTGCTATGCCTGTTTCGCAGGAGGAGGATGTACAACCCGCGCCAGCTCAATCGGCGCGGGTAACCACCACGGAGGCGACATGCGGTGAGTTCGGAGGCTTCGTGCAGACGGTGAATCACGCCGCCGTCCACCCGTCTGACCTGACAGGCTATGACACGGACGACTACGAGGATTACGCCGACGGTACTTTCGCGGTGAAGCCGCGGGCTCCGTCCGGTGCTATCGGGTGCGGTGTGCCGCCTTTCGGCTTTGGCACGCCGGCGATCGGCGCTCTCGCGGTGCTCTCTCTCTTGTGCATTTCGTTTGCAGGTGTATCTGTTTCGGCTTCCACAGCTTCTGCTGTGTCGGCATGTGCACCGGCTACAGAGATGCCTTCGCCTGGTGGTGATCTCGGTTGGGAAGCTCCATCATTTTACTCTACGAATGATTTTGTTGATTCTGTGATCCCGGCTCAGGGTTTCTTGTTGGCTCACGATGTGCCACCGCTTCAGCCGCCCGAGCCTCCTGACACTCTGAGCCTGCTAGCCTTTCAGGATTTGTCTCAGGCAGATTTGGGGATTGACATGGCCTACTACTACGGCATGGCCTTACATGAGAGCGGTCCTCTTGATGCGGAGCACTATTATGGAGCTGGTTTCTTTACTTCCTATTATGGGATGGACTTCCGTGAGGCCACCGCTGACTACTTTGGTACTGTCGATTGACTTCTTGCTCACTCTGGAGGCACACCAACATGGTGGTGTGCAGAACTCCTGTGACCTCAAAGACTTCTTCAATCTGGTTTATGGTTTTACTTTGACACCTTTGAAATCTTCAGTTTGACTTGCTAACACAGAGCCTTTCAGTAGTTTAGCAGGACCTTAATTGCCTGTGAGTTTCTGCTCTTGTGCTAGCTAGAGGGTTCTAGTTTGTGTATCAGAATTGCACAGTTAGATTAGCAGTTAGGCCTTGTCACCCTGGCTCCTGCCCTAACACTAACAGCTTTACATTTTCTGACTCTCCTAGCCAGTCACCACCCACAGTGCTGGGGTGGTGTGCTGAAATCTGTATAGGCAGCCCTGACTGGGAGTCCCGGTCAGGCCCCTATGACAGATCCCTAGGACCAACACTGGACTGCTGACTGATCTGTAGGTTCGTACTGTGACACACGCTGTGTCACAGGTAGGCTAGACTCCGAGACCGTCCGAGACCGTTCCGGGTATATCTAGCTTAGGGTTTATTTATCTTGGACAGTTTATCCACACGAGTACGGGACTTTCTGATATCTAGTGTACTTGGATATTCCGGTACCTTTGACCTTTATAATCTTCACCCAAACCAAATTACCTTACTTACCTTACTACCTCTGACCTTTATAATCTTCACCCAAACCAAATTACCTTACCTTACTTGCCTTACTACCTCTGACCTTTGTCGCAAACGCGTGCACATGGTGGGACAAACACTCAAATTACTGCCAAGAGATGCTATAACTCCTCAGTCACCAAATAAACCCGCCATCAGATGACATATCGATGCTCTGCGGTATGATCCAACGTAGTATATATGTGTGCGTGCTCGGCATGACATCCATCGCTGTCCTCAAATGTCTCAATAAGTCGTCTTGTGGGTGCATTTTCATCTACCATGTGCACGCGTTTGCGACACCTACACACTCGCTATGGCTATTGACTCTACAGCACCCCAGCTCACAGGGTTCTGTGACTCAGACCATGCAGGAGACACTGCCACACGGAACTCAGTTTCCGGTTACTGTCTCTACTTTCACGGTATGCTCATTGACTGGTGGTCAAAGAAGCAGAAATCATGCACTGCCCTTCACTCTACAGAGGCAGAGTATGTTGCCATGTCAGAAGCCTGCACCTCCGCCCTGGCCATCTACAACACACTGACAGAGTTCTTCCCCTCAGCTGAGCCCATCACCATCAATGTAGATAACTCAGCTGTTCAGACTTTGGTCACTTAGCGGGCACTCTCTACTAAGCTCAAACACATTGCGGTTCGGTACCACGCGGTTAGGAACTGGTGTTAGGGGCCCCTCAGGAAGTTTATCCCGGTCCGGATTCCGACCGATGACAATCAGGCTGGCATTTTCACTAAAGCCCTTCCTACCACAAAACACGGGGTTCCCATTATCGACAAGTTCACTGCCCGCCTCTTGGATATCAAGGACCGGGTTGTTAAGCTGAAGGAGAGACTACAAGCAGCTGCAGCACAGCAACTTCATGCCCTACAGCAAAAACTACAACGACAACGACAACAGTAGGACGAGATTGTCTTAGCATCACTGCAACGGCATAACTTGATAGGGTGACCCGAGGCGAGGGAAGGTGGGCCTCTGCGAGCATGTCTATTTCTAAAGACCCGGAGGCACCAGTAGGACCAGTTCTCGCTAATGCAAATGCCTGTATCTCTGCTTGCTCCGTCAATAATAATAATAATAATAATAATAATAAAACATTTACGCTAGCAAAGGGGACACAGTCCTGAGAGTGCGGTAACCCTGCAAAGCAGGCTAGTGAAAACACCAGGGGCTACTCCCTCTACTATAGCGCGCCCACAAAGGGGCTCAACCCACTTTTCAGCAGGGTGACATCTAGAGAAAAGGCTAGGTGCTAAGCTAAAAACTCTAGAAGATGGAGAAGCAGCCATGGCCGGGTGAGTGGAGGGGTGGCTGAGTCTGAGCGGTGGGGAAGGAAGTCGAAGAATAAAGGGGGTATTTGGAGACGTTGAGGAAGGGGTCGGGGTGGGCGGGGGAGAGGGGGTGGTGGGGGAGGAGAGGGGGGGAGGGCCCCTCCCCTATGGGACAGGGAACCATCTTGTATTGCAAGACTTTTGAAAAATTACTGCAGAAGGGTTTGAAGAAAGTCGTTTGATTGCTGCACAGCTTCTGTTTCTGTCATGGTCTCACTGCTCGAGATGTCAACTGTATGCGGGTCAGTGTTTAAGGTGGTAGTGGTGTTTAACAGAAACACGTCTCGCCTATTTTTGGTGTGTTGCCTACAGATTCTTGAAAGTTTTTTGAGGAGAGGTTTAATCTTGCCACGGGGAACACCTATCGTGTTGAGGACAGTACCAAAAAGAGGAGGGAGGAATCCCATGAGTGTAAGTACTTTGGGCCATTTCACGGTGCCAATAAAGGGCTTTGAATTTGCGTTGGTGATTGTCGTGTCGGCATGGTGACCACCATAATAATGCTCAGCATCACTCTGATGATAGGGAGGGTATTGAGTGGGCCATGGGCAAAGCGAAGAAGGAAGTACTTTGTCGCTTTCGTGCATAACTTCATTCCAAATATCAGGGCGGACTCCTGTGTATTCTAGCCTCTTCTCCGTGACTCTGGACTTAGGAAGGACATTGAGGAACCATCTGGCAATCTTTTTCTGTGTAGGCCTCCAATCAAAGGTTGGTTGAGTATCACTGGGTGCACTGTCTATAGCTATGATAACGACATCCGAAAAGTCATCCTTATAGCATCCGCCAC
This sequence comes from Cymbomonas tetramitiformis, assembly GCA_001247695.2. Classification (NCBI taxonomy): domain Eukaryota; kingdom Viridiplantae; phylum Chlorophyta; class Pyramimonadophyceae; order Pyramimonadales; family Pyramimonadaceae; genus Cymbomonas; species Cymbomonas tetramitiformis. Next base: position 94,850 of record LGRX02000780.1, read on the forward strand.
CTGGAAGAACGTAGGGGTCATCACCCGTCCAATAACCATGCGGGATAAATGGAATAGTGTTATGCGGGAATCTGAAAACAAGTTTAAAACCTTTGTCGAACCATCTCTTTTGGTTTTTAGGAGACAGCGGAAGAATCCATGTTCTTGAAAATCCAGGGACGGTGTTGGCCGCTTTATGTCCCATTTCCAAGGTAGTCATAACCGCCGATGATTTGCCCTTTTCTTTCCCATCAAAGGGGGGATTTCCATAAACGATTCTGCCGATGCCTGTTATCGGATCCACGTAGGCGTCCCAAGCGAGACCATCAAAGCCAATTTTCCCATGGTGGCAAAAGGGCCTGAGAGCTTTCTTCATTCTTGTGGTGGGTATGCATCTTCTCGAGTGAATTCTAGGGTGGGCATTTAGTGGGTTGGAGAAAAGTTCACAGCCGTTTTTGTCAAGGTTCCTGTCATCCACCAAAATATCTAAGAGGCTTCTTCTGATTGCGTAGCAGTTTTTAGGATCCCCCGATTCAAACTTACATGCATTGAGTGCTACGTGTATATCGTGTGCCCTATTCGAGTACTCCGCAAGTGAGCATGGAACTGCTTTGTTGGAAAGGCGGTGCCAGGCCAAAAGTTTCCAAAACTCTTTCTTCTGGACATATTGGAGTTCGGGATATTTAATTGTTCCCGTGACATGGTCCACTTCAGGTTTAGCGGCCACAGCAATGGTATTCTTTTTTGAACTTGATGGTCGGTACATGCTAGCTTCCGGGAGAGCGTGTAAGTATAATTCCTCCTTCATTTCCTGTCTCAGGCCAGCAAGTGGAAAAAGTTTTGATGGCTCTGTTTTGATATATATGGTACCTTTTCCAGGGTTTAGTAGTTTAGGCTTTTCTGAGATTTCTTCAGCAATGATTTTCCTTAGTTCGCCATCTTGGGTTGTTCTAAGACTATGCAAGCTATTATTATGTCCTGAGCATTCCAGTTGGATGTGTTCAAAGGTGCATTTTGTATTTTGTTGGCGGTAGGGGCAGTTTTCAGTCCCGATTTTCCCCAGTTTAAATAAACGTGCTGGAGAGGCTTGGAGACCCAGGAGTTCTCTGCTTCTAGAAGCGGTGAAAGCTTTAGGTGTTATTTTGGAAATATCTTTAGTGGGGGCGGTGTTATTCTCGTTGAGCATTCTCAAGTACTTCCCTTGAGACTGTAGAGTTCTCCAATTATGATAGTGTGAGAGACGTTGAATTCTTCTAATGAACACGCTATTCGATGAAATTGACATTAGGGTAGATAATTGACATTAGCTGTTTTTGGCGATATTTAGAAAATATATGTGCTGAAAATGTTAATGTTGAAAATAATTTTGCTCGCAGGCCTCCGCAACGGTAAAATTACAAGACACGTACGAAAATGTTTCCGAGACACGGTGAAGCATGCAATTTATTTTCTGTGCTGTAAATGGTAGCGAGCATGACATACAAAAGAAATGAGCAATTGCCATATCAGATTTCTCTAATAATCGTATTTACATTATGTACATCTATTTCTTGCGTCTTAGTCAACTGATTCTATTCACATTTCAACATCGCTACCGTCGTCTAGGTCTTTACACCTCTGGTCAGGTCTGGACCGGTCGGGACAGGTCGGCACTTCCTCATTTCCCTCGTTTTCGCTATTGTCTTCATCGCCTTCGGTTTCTTCCATTTGCCCGTTATCAATTCGTCTTTTCTTGGCTCTTTGCGCAAGCAGTGCCACTATAAGTTGCCCATACTGTTCTTCTGGGATACAACCTTTTGCTTCGTTAGCTGCGATGTTCCACGCTAGCAATATCTCTGCACTTTTGAAGGGCTCAGTTGACGGCGTATCGGATGCGTTCTCCCAGAAGGCTCCCGCTTTCCCTGCCAACACCTTTCCGAGTCTTCGCTCCTTAGTGTCCGTGTATGTCTTCACTTTCAGGTACGTGTACTTCAACTCCTTCGTGTAGACAATCCGTGCATGCACTCGGACAAGCATCAGGGGGTCCGACCATTCTTTGCCGTTGAGCTTGACACGGAATTGGCATACATCGTTGGCCTTCACACCCGTGATTTCTCCGAAGCAAACGGCGTAGCTGTTTACGGTCATCTGATCGAACGAAACCTCCCATACCGGGTTGGCCACGTACGCTTCAGCTTTTCTAGCAGCCCGATTCACCGCCTTACGTTTGCCCGTGTACACGGCAATCGGTGCACGTTCTACGCGTTCTTGAATTCGGGCTGGAATTTCGGCTGCTGCTGGCATCTGCGCTTCGGCGAGTCTGAGAGGAGCTTCCAAGGCATGCACCAAAGGGGCATTCAAACGTGCGTGCAATTTGCTCGGCAAAACGAACGGGACATTGGGCTCCTCGAAAATGCCCTCCTCGGTCAGCTTTCGTTGCTTCCTCAACAGCTCCGCCCACCACGCCTCGTGGGTAGGTGTAAACGTCGTACTCAAAATGGTCCGCATCCCGTCCACCAGATCCTCGAGCTTCGTAAGCCCTTCTTTGGAGAAGGCTTTCGGTTTGACAAAATCAGGCAGGTTCTCGGGCATACAGTTCAACACCTTGAGGCCCTCCTCTGGTAGCCACTTCTTGTCGGTGGAATACATCTTGTATTGCACGACCACTTCGCCGGCCTCGTTCTTGAACGCTTTGAAGGTCTGCTGCGTGGAGATGCCACAGACGTTCTCGTAGCGACCACCGAACCAGGTCTTCAAATCGTGCACTTTCGCCACCGCGGTCGTGAAGATGCCATCCGAGAAACACTCCTTTGCGATTTCCATCATTTCGTCAAGGGTCATCGCAAGCTTGCGTTTTAAGCGCACAGAAAAACGCGAGAACATCTGGTCGATGTTCTCGTGGGTGTGGCCGACGATTAGGAAGTTCACCTTCACCTTCTTGAACGCGCCAGACATAACCAACCAAGAGATATACGCCAAAAGCATAATGCTCTTGTTGGTGCCCACGTTGTCAAGCTGGACGTATAACACTTCCGGCATCGGGTACGGTTCCTCGCCATCCCCTTTACGACGGTGCTCTTGAATTCGAGTGACGTCACGATGCAGCACGTTCAGCAGGAAGTTGGCGTCGTCACCGTAATTCGCGTAGTTGAAGTCCATAAACCGGCCAACGTTTTCGATGATGCTACCCATATTGTGCACGTCCAAGAAGTCCTTTCGGTCCAGATATGATGGCATGCGCCTGAAATGCGGCAGGCGCGTCGTCCATTGGGTCATCCCGTCAATGATGACAGAGGAATATTTCCACCACGTCTTGTTTTCCTTGATGCTCTTAGTCATGTTAGATTTTCGGCCGTGTTTGTAGAACTTCTCACGCTCGGCACGCGCTTGGTTAAGGTGCACCTCTCGCATTTTGTCGTATTGACCTGAAAAAAAAAAACGTTTTAATATACAAACTTCTAAAACAACGTAAAACAAATGCAAATACTGTATTTTTCAGAATTTAGCTTACCGTGCTGGGATTTAGGTGTGCCCTCCTTCAAGAGTTTGATCGAAGCACATACACTGCACTGCGAAAAACGCTTGCACTTCGGAACTTTGAGCCAAGATTTGAACTCGTCTTTCCAGATTTCGTAGAAGTACGGCAAGGAGACTTCCTTGGATTTGCGGTCGTGAATAGATAAAGAATCGAGATAGTCATCCCAAATCTCTTCTCTTGTCTTCCCCGACGGGAGATGCGTCTCAGGTTTATGAGGCTGAGGTTCGCCCTGTTCTTCCGCATATTTATTCACGAAGGCGACGACATTTGATTTTTTGTTGGACAAACGCCGATTTGCCTCACTGCCAGTCAGCCCGTGAATGAAATTCGTTCTTCCAGAGAGAACGCGCTCGCGTACGTCGCATAAATAGCCTTGGCTTACTTTGTAAACCTTCTGGTAGAAGGCCGAACACACCTGTAAATATACCAGCAAAGTGAATGTTTTCAAAAAGAAGGAAAACCGCTCATTAACCTAATGAGCAGTTTTGGCACACTTTCAGGAATACGAACAAAAAAATATTCTTCAAGGGGATTTGAAACAAAAGAAGGAAAACCGCTCATTAACCTAATGAGCAGTTTTGGCACACTTTCAGAAATACGAACAAAAACAATTCTTCAAGGGGGGGTTTTCAAAAAGAAGGAAAACCGCTCATTAACCTAATGAGCAGTTTTGGCACACTTTCAGGAATACGAACAAAAAAATATTCTTCAAGGGGGATTTGAAACAAAAGATGGAAAACCGCTCATTAACCTAATGAGCAGTTTTGGCACACTTTCAGGAATACGGACAAAAAAATATTCTTCAAGGGGAATTTATAAAAAAGAAGGAAAACCGCTCATTAACCTAATGAGCAGTTTTGGCACACTTTCAGGAATACGAACAAAAAAATATTCTTAAAGGGGATTTGAAACAAAAGAAGGAAAACCGCTCATTAACCTAATGAGCAGTTTTGGCACACTTTCGGGAATACGAACAAAAAGATATTCTTCAAGGGGATTTTATAAAAAAGAAGGAAAACCGCTCATTAACCTAATGAGCAGTTTTGGCACACTTTCAGGAATAGAACAAAAAAATATTCTTCAAGGGGATTTTATAAAAAAGAAGGAAAACCGCTCATTAACCTAATGAGCAGTTTTGGCACACTTTCAGGAATAGAACAAAAAAATATTCTTCAAGGGGATTTTATAAAAAAGAAGGAAAACCGCTCATTAACCTAATGAGCAGTTTTGGCAAACTTACCGGTCTGTCACATATGAAGAACATAAATATGAATCTTGAGTCACAAGTTCTGGTCCCGCTCTTCATAAGATCTCTTATCATCCATTCTTTACGATCTTTTTGAGACAAGTTCCAAAACATTTCGCGTTGAGCAGCTAAAGCTGATGTGTGAAACACAACGAGCAAAACGATTTGCACTTGCACCGATAAGTTGCAATACTTTCCATGTCTGATTGTGAAAGGTTTCGTTCTTTGATTGATATTTGACTCTTAACTTTGGGTTTTCTTTTTACTGATGTGTAAACTGCTCGCTCTTTTCCGACCTTAGTTGTTTTCCCATTCAGCACACTTTCACTCTTTTCGTCACCCACGGAATGTGAACTAAAGCTTGCTTCAAGGCTTTGCGTTATCTCATTGAAGTCAACACTTGTTATCTTTCGCGAACTAGACTCTTGCGTGTTTATTGTGTCATTAGAGTCCGATGAGCGCTGAGTCGCGCGAGAGTCGCTAGTCTTTTGCAAGTTTGCAGTCATTGGAGTTTCTGCGCTTTTCGAGTGCATTGGCGTTTCAACGCACGGAAAGCATAATATCTCATCGTCGCAAACTGTTTTGTATAGCGATGAGCGAGGAGCGTTAACTGGCGATGAGCGAAATACGTCTGTTTATTTCTATTTCTATGATATCGTCTTCCTTCTGGGTGTAGTATATTGCAGGCTGTGAAAGGTCAATAACTTCGTCGATAGCTTCGTCAGCTATTCGCCAGAACGGCCCCATCAGGAAAATAGTTCAAAAATCTTATGAAGCCAATTTCCGTGAAATGAAAACGACGACAGTTCATTCCGAGTTTCGTCAGGGGCGACAGCCGATGACTTTGAATTTGAATATTACGGTCGGTCATATTAAATTCATCGGATCGATCGACCAAACTTTGTCCAATAACATCACTCTGTACTCAAGTTCCGGATCGAGTGCAGATGTCATCAATCGAAATCGAGATCTTGAATGCAGATTCGAGTTCTTTGTCGCGTTCGGCCCGTCCAATAAAATACTTCGATTTGCAATTCTCAGATTTTGATGACGAGAGAACAAAACTTATTGAAACTCAATAAACTCGACCAGTCTTCCTCACAATCCAAAACCTACTTTGCATAACACCGCTTACAGCTCATCGCCCTTTTTGTTTTACTTTTTCGTGAATTAAAATAATGGCAACTTTGGATCAATTTCGCGCATTAATGAGCGCAGGAAGCATACTACAGCTACCCAACAAGCAGTGGGCAGTTGAGCGCGTACCTTCTTTAGACGGCCATGTGCTGCGAGTAAAAGTTTTTCTCGCAACAGCCGATGGGGAAACAGTTCACAAAAGTTTGCCTATTTTGCCAGCAAACGCAGATGAGAACCTTCGTATCTCTTTCGCTGGCGCTGCGTCAACCGCCAACGGCAATACCCCGCTGTACGTGCTGGCGGCGTCTGAACGCCCTCATGAGTATAGCGCTGTCCGTCTTGACGCTGAAAATATGCTGATTAGCAGCGTGGCGCCTACTTACACAGTGCGCAAGAACAGGCTGGATGAGCTGGTTACACGCTCAGCGTCCAAAGTTCCTGCTGCTGCTTACAGTTCTTTTCTGAATGAAATGTGGCGAAATTCCGAGAACCCAGACTTCTGGAAGTCTGCTGAGATATCTGGTGAAGAGTACAGTCTCTTGGACGAATCAATCGATACGGAGATGGGTGGCACCGGAGTACTTCCAACCGCGGTAAGTTCAAACATTTTTAAAAATCCTGTGATATTTTGTTCAATTATTTGTCATTTCTTTAATTATTAGTGTGTCTTAAAAAACTTGAACAAAAAGCCTCATTAGCCTAATGAGCAGTTTTGCAAACTTTCTGGCCTTCAGGTTTTTTTACAGTTTGTATGATAACTACTGTCATTATATGACATGTGTGACTGTTTTACCCGAGAAATTCGATGACTTACCAAAACTTGAACAAAAAGCCTCATTAGACTAATGAGCAGTTTTGCAAACTTTCTGGCCTTTACGATTTTTTTTACAGTTAGTATGATACCTACTGTCATCATATGACATGTGTGACTGTTTTACCCGAGAAATTCGATGACTGACCCAAACTTGAACAAAAAGCCTCATTAGCCTAATGAGCAGTTTTGCAAACTTTCTGGCCTTTACGATTTTTTTTACAGTTAGTATGATACCTACTGTCATTATATGACATGTGTGACTGTTTTACCCGAGAAATTCGATGACTGACCCAAACTTGAACAAAAAGCCTCATTAGCCTAATGAGCAGTTTTGCAAACTTTCTGGCCTTTACGATTTTTTTTACAGTTAGTATGATACCTACTGTCATCATATGACATGTGTGACTGTTTTACCCGAGAAATTCGATGACTGACCCAAACTTGAACAAAAAGCCTCATTAGCCTAATGAGCAGTTTTGCAAACTTTCTGGCCTTTACGATTTTTTTTACAGTTAGTATGATACCTACTGTCATCATATGACATGTGTGACTGTTTTACCCGAGAAATTCGATGACTGACCCAAACTTGAACAAAAAGCCTCATTAGCCTAATGAGCAGTTTTGCAACTTTCTGGCCTTTACGATTTTTTTTACAGTTAGTATGATACCTACTGTCATCATATGACATGTGTGACTGTTTTACCCGAGAAATTCGATGACTGACCCAAACTTGAACAAAAAGCCTCATTAGCCTAATGAGCAGTTTTGCAACCTTTCTGGCCTTTACGATTTTTTTTACAGTTAGTATGATACCTACTGTCATTATATGACATGTGTGACTGTTTTACCCGAGAAATTCGATGACTGACCCAAACTTGAACAAAAAGCCTCATTAGCCTAATGAGCAGTTTTGCAACTTTCTGGCCTTTACGATTTTTTTTACAGTTAGTATGATACCTACTGTCATCATATGACATGTGTGACTGTTTTACCCGAGAAATTCGATGACTGACCCAAACTTGAACAAAAAGCCTCATTAGCCTAATGAGCAGTTTTGCAACTTTCTGGCCTTTACGATTTTTTTTACAGTTAGTATGATACCTACTGTCATCATATGACATGTGTGACTGTTTTACCCGAGAAATTCGATGACTGACCCAAACTTGAACAAAAAGCCTCATTAGCCTAATGAGCAGTTTTGCAACTTTCTGGCCTTTACGATTTTTTTTACAGTTAGTATGATACCTACTGTCATCATATGACATGTGTGACTGTTTTACCCGAGAAATTCGATGACTGACCAAAAGGTCTCATTAGCTTAATGAGCAGTTTTTCTTTTTTTTCCTTTACTGCAGGATTCTGGCACAACCGACTTTAATTCACCAGTAAAGCTTCCCAATGGCTGGACCGCATGCTTCACACAATCTGCTGTTCGGAAGGCAAACAAAGATCGTTTCGGGAAGTCCTCGGTGTCAGCACACCAGTGTCTCTGTATAAATTGTGGTAAACAAGGAGAAAAGCGGTGTGGCGGCTGTCACCAAGCAGTATACTGTTCCCATGATTGTGCGAAGCAGCACTGGAAGTCGAGCCATCGACAGGAATGTAGTAAATCAAAACTAAAGAAGTAGGCATACAATTACATTGACAACCGTAATTGATCAAGACCGATGTTAAATAAAATATGTACCATTAGCTTGTAATGTAAAATATGTCTCATTAGCTTAATGAGCAGTTGTGCAAAGTTTCTAACCTTTGTGATTTCCCCTTAACAGTTTTATAATGAATATGAGTGTTGTTTCGAATTGCTCATTAACCTAATGAGGTGTTATCTGTTAGTGACTAACTTTGTACTTTTATATTACAATATAGGTACCGTTGACACCTGCAGCAGAAAGCGATCTGGCTGCTAGTCGTGGTCCGGGCGGCTCATTGTTAGCTTACGGGCCTGGAGAGACAGCGAAGGCGGCCAAAGAACAGAATGCCGAGCAAGCAGCGCAGAACTGGCAGTCCTTGCTCTCTTTGCCGAAACAGCGGCGTTCAGTAGCTCATTCTAATACGATTCGGTATCAGATTGAGTATAACCACCGGTACCCCAGAGTCGTTGACGCCAAAGACGTCAAGGGGTGTACCTTCAACATACCTATCCAGTACATTATACAGGCTGAGGACTACGAGCGCATCAGGGATGAGGACCGTGCGCAAGTCATGAACTTGAAAGAGAGCATGGCTTGGAACCCACACGGTTTTCAGAACACGTCCCTAGTGTACGTTATATGGGCGGACTCTGGGGAGCACCTCACAACCGCGGAGGACTTTGACCCCAGTAAGGTGTGGGAAGGCGTATATCGTTTCGTGTGCTTCGGGCACCAACATAGCCTCACCGCTCGGCGGGAGCTTCACCAAGAACAACCAGATAACGAAGCTTTTCAGCAGATCGAGTGCAAATTGTATTTTAATCTACAGTCTGACATGGTCCGATTTTTGGCTGACGAGCAGAACACCGTCGACCAGAACGTGAAGGGCAAGTCGCACCAGCAAATCATAAAATCCATGCGAACGGGCATGCAGGTGATTTCTGAGAAAACAATGTAACTTATCCATCTTTGTCACTTAAAGCTCTTACTTACTTAAAGTAAAAGAATGTTACTAACCGTAATTTCTCGGCAAACCATGCAGGCATCGAAGGGCCCTCTCCACAAACTCTATTGGCATTGTGGCATCACGGAATGGGACGTTCAGGCCCAAGACTGGACGGAGGACGGCCTGGTGAAGCAGTTGGAAAAGCACGATCCCAAGACTTTCAAGCTTCCTGCAAAGAAGAATAGGAAGCATGTCTACGAGAAGCTGTCGAAGGGGGACTGGGCCAATGTGAACGATTGGGAGCTTTTCGGGGGAGGCGTTGACAATGGCAAATGGTTCCCGGTCTGGTACTTTTTGACATCGGCTCAGCAGTTGCAGATTAAGGCGGAGGTGTTGCAAATGAATCACATCTCCTACGCCAACGAATACGCAACGAATTGGTCGATGGCTACAGTGCGTCAGGAGACTTGGGACCAGATTGTTAGAATCATGCATGCGTACGAATTGCGTATTCTGAAGGGGCAGACTAAGACCCCCACCAAGGGGTCGGGTAAGAAACGCAAGACCTGGACTCCGGAGAGTGAGATCGTTGACATGACTACCGAGACGTCTGGGGCGGAGGAGGCGTTGAAGGATGTAGGTGCCGACCTCAAGAAGAAGAAGTCGGGTGGCAAGGCCAGGTCTAGGCGTGTTCCTCGAAGCGCCGGTAACACGTTGAGTGTCGGTCAGCCGGCACAGCCTTTGCAGCAGGCGATCGTGAAGGAGAGCGAGAAGAAGGAGTTGAACATGTCCTTTTTCCAGACGATGCTCGGGTTTCACTCGGACGTGGAGGTTGATTACTTGAACGGCGTTCTGAAGAAAATCCTGACCACTGAGATCACCATCGCAGAGGCGATTGACACCCTGAAGAGGTTCAAGGCCCAACGCAACGTTCAGGCCTGGATCGTGTCGCAATCTGGGGTGGAGAATTGGACTGCTTTTGAGAGGAAATACGGTGAGACTTGGGCTTGCCAGGAGTCCATCGAGCGATGCATCAAGGCGGTGAAACAAGGTAAAAGTGGGCGAGGGGGGAGTCAGCTCACGGTTCCCAAGGCCATCGTCCAATTCGTCGCAGACTGCAACACGTGGCTTTCCCGGTGTCAGGCCGGAGAGGGAGACCTCGGGCGGCTGCCCGTCAACTACGTCCCCAATACAGTTAAGGTGTGCGTTCTTTCAACATTCTTTGTTATAATAGTCGTGCTCCTCAACATGTAGTTGCATGTTTTATTGCGCTAGCAATTTTGGGTCATTCAAATATTAACAAGCGGTTTGTGGTATAATAATAGGTGGCACTTCCCTCCCCCCTTGTGGAGGATGGTAAGGAGGCAGAGGTTGAGAAAGAGTTCGAGTGGAAGACGGTTCAAACCGGCTACATGATCTACAAAGACGAGTTGACGAAACTCGAGAATGTCCCGAAGATGAATTACGTGGGGACAATACTGGACGTTATTTACGACTTCGATACGGAGCTGTCAGAGCACGCGTTATCCGAGCCCGACCTGATCAAGTTCATAGATGCCTTTGCGGCGCTCACCACCTCGCCGGACTGGACAATATTGATATTTTGTGGGTTTGCTCAGCAGACTGGGTTCCTGAAGATCCTGGAGAGCAAATGCAACGGTGGGGCCCAGCGCATATGGTGGCGCAAGGAGAACCAGGATGTAGGTGCCAACAAAGCCATCCGGTACAATGTCCTCGAAGCGGCTGTCATCGGGTTCCAAATGGCGGAGCAGGAGTCCGGGGAAAAATCCACTCGCAAAGCATGGATGTGCGACTTCGACTTCTCGACGAAGGATGCGGAGGCGGGCTCGAGGGCGAATGTGTTGGAGGGGTATTCTGTCGTCAAGCAACCCTTCCGAGACGAGGGGAAAGTGGTATGCGCTCACCAGAAGCCCCAGCACCTGCTAATCGAGCTCATCAACTGCCACATGATGGGACCCGCACCTTTCGCCCAGTTAAACAACGATTCGTCACCCAACTGGATCTTGGATGCGGGGTGTGGGGTCGCGACGGCCACAATGGCAGCTCTCCGGTGCGGCTTGAACGCTGTCGCGTTCGACTCCGACCAAGACATGGTGAATGCAGCCAGTCAGCGGATTGGGAACATTAACGACGAGCCTAACGGCGATACGGAATGCATGTCACTCGAGGAAACGGCGAAGCTCAAAGAGGAAGCACGCATAGAGGAGGAAAACCTCAAAAGGGCGAAAGAAATCGCCGACTGCACTAAGGACATGGAGGAGTCGGCTGATGAGGACGGTGAAGAACCCGCTGAAGATCCACCCGCTGAAACCGGCACGGCTTCTGGGCAACCCGAGGCAGGAGAAGGAGAGGAAGGAGAAGATGGAGATGAAGAGGAAGAAGAAGAGGCAGGAGACGGCGAACCAGGAGACAGCGTTCCCCCCGCACCTACCGACGACGCACCAGCCGAGTAAATAGTGCACGCCGTGCCAAATGCCTGTCTTGAACCTGGAATGAACGCAGATACCGCGTAGATTGTGGTCGCAGTGCTAACAGCTAGCCCTGAACATTAATAAAACACATGTACAAAATGAAATTAGTCACCGCATCATATTTTGTATCGTGTTTACCACATTGAATGCTTGCATGTGCTTGTGAATGTATTATAAGCACTCATACGTACGTATCCGAGCAGATACCGCGTAGACTGTGGTCGCAGTGCTAACAGCTAGTCCCGAACATTAATAAAACACATGTACAAAATGAAATTAGTCACCGCATCATATTTTGTATCGTGTTTACCACATTGAATGCTTGCATGTGCTTGTGAATTTATTATAAGCACTCATACGTACGTATCTATTAGCCTCACCGGCACCCGCGTTTATACGTGCGTCTCGCGTCTCGTCGGAAAATACGTTATTTTCGTACGCCTTGGAATTATTTAGCTATCTATAATTAAATTGAAAAATGACATTCCATAATGTCGTTTTCATCGAATAGCGTGTTAATGTGACTACGGATATCGCCTAAGATAGGGACCTCAAAAAAGAATAACGAGAAGGGTAGTTCCTCTGCAGGGTCGTAGCGGGAGATGTCTAGACAGCCCCCTCTGAATGAGGCTCTTTTAGCAGTACGGTCCACTCTGTCATGGACTTTGTCATTATTGTGACCCCTAATCCATTTGAGGATGATTTTGCTGTGGTCTCCTTCACTGTAAAAACCAAGTTCTTCTAACAGTAGGCGAACAGCCTGCCCATCTCTGCGATTAGCTTCACGTAATTTGTCCCGAGCACTCATGGAACTGCCATCCTTTGTTACAGCAGATATTGCCGCCATGGAGTCAATGGCATGTACCATTGGAGTAATAGATCTGAGAAGTTTCTCTTTTTGTTCTGTGAGTAGAAATCGCAGTCCCGCAATTTCAGCAGATGTGCTACTCGGGTTTTGTATATCTTCCTTGATAAGAAGCCCCGATGCGGAGAAAGTTCTTGAGGGGGGGATATTCATCTTCCGAACAAGTGGCATCCCGTTGTCAAAGTTTTTTATGGCATATGCTGCACCACTGCATGCTGTTTTCTTTCCAGCAAATAGAGAACCATCGCTTGCCATATCATAATCTTCCATTTGTTTGCTCTTTTCGGCGTTGGGGGTGGATTCTTCTTCCGAGTCGCTAGGGCAGCTGTATTCACTTTCTTCCTCCGCAGTTTGTTTTTCATTCTGGCAATAATGGTCTCATACTGTCTGTCTGAGATGTAATCATAGTGTGAGTTAATATCACTGACTGTAGCAAGGACAGAAGAGGGCGGGTCCATATGGTCATTATATTCAAAAATAGAACCTGCTGGAATTAGGATGCAACCGTCATTGGTGATGCTATATTCAAAGTCGTATTGAAAACTGTTTGTACCTTCGATTCTGATAAAGACATTAGGGTTTATGGCATTGTTACTGTATTCTGTATATTGTATTGGCATGGCCTCTAAGTCAATGTTGGTAATGTGAGTAAGAGAGATGGAATTTCGGTCACCATTTCCTTTCCAATGAAATTCACCCGTGTCGGGGGGTACTATGTTGTCTCTATATTGTTTCTTGACATATCTGGCCTGTGGGTCCAAATCTGCAGGGTTTTGAAGCATTTCTTTTTCGATTTCGGTTAGCCATCCAGGAGGTCTATTACCGTTCAGCCTGAAGAAACCTTTACTTTCTTGCCAGTTTTTTAACATTCCACCGCAGGGAGTCAGAAAGGAAGCTGTGTGCTTGAGGTTGTATTTTTGTATTGCGGAGGTAACATTCCTTGACATGTAAAGTTGTCTGGGAAGGGTGGTGATTAATGTGGTTTCACCCGCTTCATTTTCAGGGTAATTTTTAGAGTCGATAGCATATCCAAGTTTTGCCATAATGTGACCTGTACGCCTAAACCAGTTAAAGCGTTTGTCTTTTGTGTGACTGTAGGTTGCATAGTGTGATAAGGGGAAGCCCGAGATGGCGTTTTTACCCATTTCGTTGTTCATGTTTTGAATTATTATTTTAAGCCATAGATTGTTGTTTCTACGGTATAGTGAGATGAGGTGGGGATCAGTGATACGGTCCGTGTGGTTGTGTTGCCAATATTCGTGTTCATTTGCAGAACACAGGGTGTTCAAAGTTTCAGTAATACACGTCGCAGTTACAATATCAAAGACACTATCAATACCGTACCCGCCTTGGCAGACTGCTGTCCAGATTATTTGGTGATTGGTGTCAACAGGGCATCCCAAATATTTAATTATAAACGAAGCTATCATTTTGTCTAATTCAATTGCGACATTCTTTGAGGAGTTGGCAATTTCTGAGGTAACTTTAAGGGGGTATGCCATCCTCGGTACTACAACCGCATTTATAACATATCTTAGCTGGTGTAGAGTCATGTGTTGCAGTTGGATGGATATTAGGGTAGATTTAAGTCTGTCGATGAGGATTTCCGCCTGTTTGTCCCATTCCCCATTTAGTGCAAACCATACTCCGAGATATTTGTTTACCTCTTTGCTGTTGGAGAAATCGAGGAATTCTGGTGACTCAGGGGGTTTCCATTTCGAATCAATGGAAGGACTTGAGTCATTTGTATTGGGCTCCAGGTGACCCCCTGAGATGAGTAAATCAACCGTCTCCGAGTATATTGATATTGCTTGTTTTTCATTATCATGCCACTGCCACGCACATCCACAGAATGTGGTGGTGTCACGGGGGACTAGATATCCAGTACTGCCCCTTGTATGACATTCCTCGATGCATGTGACCGATGACTGCATTATTCGGCTCGAGACCGCGAGTCACAACGATAGAGACCGCGAGCCACGTGTTAGAGTACTCGAGCATTACCGTAGCCGTACTCGTACAGCTTTACACAGCGCACGTAGCATAAGCTACTTAGACTCTCGTACTCTCATATGTTATATCTTTTACAATCAGATATCTCACGTTTCAGCCTCATATTTTTGCTTATAGCGATAGTATTAAAACACCGATATACAGAATATTCTACCCTGTATGTGTTTCAAACTATCCATTAAACTCCTGACGTTATCAACCCCTTTGCGACTTTAATGTCGATGAGTGAGCGCATTCACTTTCCTGCCAAATGGCCGTCCCCAAGTGACGGGAAATTTAGGCATCTTAGTATCCGAGAACATCCGCCCCTGCGTACCTGTTCTGCTCCTCAGCCCCGATATATATATATATATAATATCCTTATATATATATATATATCTATATCTATATCTATATCTATATCTATATCTATATCTTGTTTCTTGTCATATATCTTACACACACATCCTTTATAACATCTGCACATAGCGTATACATTAGTTTGCTAACTTTTAAAATGGCTATACTCAGTCAAAAAGCGACAGTACTGTATTATTATGATGTCGCGTCCATACTTAACACAACAGAATTCACTATTTGGAGAAGATTTTACCATATTTGACTATAATCCCCACTCAAAACACGATTTGGCCCAAAAACCCGCCCGTCCGTGCCTGCTGTACCGCGTTCGTGTCACGGTGGTCTACACTATGAAAAGGGGCGGCCTAGGTCCGTAGACCTAGGGAATTTACTTGATTTACAAGACGATAAAGGTCAGAGGTCTAGGCGCTGTCGATCACAAATATGCGATCTCCACTAGGCGTCGATCTTTTTGGACAGCATGATTAATTACCATGGGATGTTAACATGGATATCGCCATTACATCATATGACCGCAGGATCATGTGCGCGACAGTGCTTCGCTTTTTGCTTCCCAGCATGTCATGCCATAACGCGTGGGTGGCGTCGTGGTACATACACGCGACCGTTGTGGCACTGCCATCGTTAGCGTCTGGCGATCGTGAGATGGAACATTCGACTGTATCGCCCGTTGGGATTCGAGCTTTGCTGCTGCTGCTGCTGCTGCTGATTGACTAAGGTAAGTAAGGTAAGGTTACAAGGTAAGGTAAGGTAATTCACTTGATGCCAAGACGATAAAGGTCAGAGGTCTAGGCGGATCGATCTCAAAAGGAGATCTCCACTAGGCCATCTGACCGTAGGATCATGCGTGCGCGATTGACAACTTATAGCGCGCGAAACTATGCACAAATATTTACAAGATATATATCTTTCAGTTCTCAGAAGCTCAAGGCCTGAGATAACTTGTTGGCAAACCATCAATTTATTTCTTTGGCAGATCTATTGGGCTTGGGTTCGAATGTTTCCAAACCCAATACATGCTAAACAGCCGCAAACGGCTTCCCGTGCGTTCTAGCGCACGTAACTGCGTAGAAATATTGCCAAGATATTTATCTTTGATATATTCGAAGCACAAGGTCTAAGAAAGTCTGTGCGCAAAATGATATAACTATTTCTTTGACACAGATTTTAGCGTGCTATTCATACAAACTCATAAATCTGGGTCAAAGAAATAATATGTTAACTTCGCGCACAAGCTATCACAAACCTTGCACTTCAGAAATGTGAAATATATACATCTTATCAATATATTTTGCAACGTTACGTGCGCTGAAACTCACGGGACGCCCTTCGCGGTTCGGCATGTTTGGGTTTGGGTTTCAAACCCAAAAGGCATCATGCCAGCACGCGGCCGTCTTTGATATACTCAACGGCTTGCCATATGCTCTTGAGATTGCACTGATATTGCTATGAACAATATCACTGCCAAGTTTCGTGAGAAGATTCTCACGAAAACCCCTATTATGCAAAGCCGCAAGTGGTTGAAACCATCTCACACCGCACCAACTTAGCTTGCAGTCGCGACTGAATACTAAGCTGTTGCGGTTGCGGATGGGGCCAATCGATAGCTCAAACGAAAGGCATTCACCTAATGAATACAAACGCTTTAGAATCGAATGGTGGAAAAAAGTATGATTCATGCTACATGCAATAAATTGTTTAGAAGAAGGGGGTGTGCCAGACGCAAAATATTGCACACGCCAGGGCTCCTAATCGGTTTCAAACTTGCATATCGATCGATTTCGATATTCAACATTTTCAATCGATAATCGATGATATCGATTCATATCGATTATTGAATTTTATATACAATTCTCCGTATACAATACATAAGACCGCCAATACTAAACTGAATCGATACCGATTTATCGATGAAATGTGCACAAAAATGATATCGATCGATACCGATTTCCCGTTTTTTCCCGATATATCGATATATCGGAATATCGGTTAAACCGATTAGGAGCCTTGGCACACGCTGAACCGCTTGTACCGGTACCTAGTGATAGTTCATAGTTGATAGTACAAACGATAGATGGCATGTGACATTTAACCTATTCCCGAATTACATCAAAAAAAATTTATTCCCCATTTTGGGTTAATCTATTCCCGCATAAATACCCTACCGCCACCTGTGGCTGCTCCGAACCTTCAGATGCCGCCCTCACCGGGTGGTGCTCCACCATCGCCAGCGCACAGTGAGCTGCCGTCACCGGACTATACCCCACCCGCCTCGGACGGGGAGGACGAGGGTGAGACTTCTTCAATCGACTACAACAACATCGGCACTTTCTCATTTTGCTTCACGCATGATTCATCGGACCGTGCAGACACCGGCTGTGTTTCAGAGAACAATGGTACCAGCTCTCCTGGGCGCTGTGATAGTGGCACCGGCTCTCCCGGGCGCTGAGGAAGTGGCTAGTGCTACCGTGATTGAGATTAGCCTGCCTTCAGTTTGAGATGCTGTAGGTGCAGGTTGCCCCAAGATGGGCTCTGTTTCGGGTTTTCAATGTATCATAATTCAACAGTAGAAAGTAGTAGCACAGCTGCTGCACTGATTGTTCGGGGAGGGGGGGCTGACCGGTATGAGCACAGTGCCTCCTGAACCACTAGCACTGACTTTTCTGCCTCCTGGTAGGCATTTGTTTCCTGTTTCGGCTACCTAGTTTGGTATCCACACTAGGTGATGTGCTGGATTTGGCACAGCGACACCTAAAATCTGTCACCTATCTCATCCTAGAGTAGTCTGGGTGACCGTCACTCGTAGGCCGAAACATAATACCTGAACTTAAAGTCAGGTATATGTTTATCTCTTTGAACTTATAAAAATCGACCGTTCTGATATCGAAACCCTATCTTAGGGTATAACAGCATATAGATATATATATATATATATATCGGCCCTGTATATCTAGCAAAACTCGCTCCAGAAAGCGAACCACCCATCCGTGTAAATGCACCTCCGCTATGTGCGAGACCGGTGCTTAACACTCCAAACCTTATTCAGTTTGAAGGTAAGGTCATCCATAAAGGTCCCCCAGGTCGCAACCACATCAAACAGCAAGGGATTGGCCGCAAATGGCCAATTTTCCAATATTTTAAGCGGCTTTTGACTCGCTTGACCAAAACAAGTTTTGAGAATAGCATATTAATCCTTAGTGAACAAGGAGTAACATGATATATCACTATCATGCAAAAGAAAATTCTCGCACATAGCGGAGATGCACGCAGTCGCTGTTTTACCGTGTCGAACCAAGGTGAAAATCGAGTTGGGAGCGCGAAGCAAAAAAACACTTCGCGATTGACCGCGGATTCCAGTGGTGAGAACATACCAAACGCGGTCGATCGAGCGCTGGCCCCTCTAACGTGATGTTCTTGTTCTATCATCTATGTCAGATGTGGCATGTGGGTGTCACTCTAGCCACTCTCCCGCCGAAGCGCGATGACATGACATACGCAACTTACGTTAGTCATCTTGATCTAATGAAACGGGGCGGGGCGGGGCGGGGCGGGGCGGAATTGTTCTGACACCTCTCGACGATCGCTCGACAGTAAATTTCAATCGTTTGATTGTGATCACATACTCAGAAAGAAATCGCAGCAGTCAGATCACGCTTATTTCTCGTTTCTGCATGACACGCTTAACTCTGCCAAGCGGTTTTAGAGTGTTAAGCGCTGCCTAGTAGTGTGCTAATCACGCATAAATTAGTAAACATGAGCGTAATTTTCTTTCACAACTTATCTCAAATATATCATACTAGTGGGTTTGAACCGCTGGAGACAAAGCGCAGCTTCATTAGCCGCAGATTCGCTAACGTCATAAGCAAGCCCATCAAACGCCCATCCTTCCATCGGAGCAGATGGGTCACAACGCAACGACTTTCATTTGTTCCGTGGGAATACATCTGCTTGAGTAAATAATGGGGTGAGACTTTAGCGGGTTGCAGAATAGTTCACATCCATTTTTATCCAACTCCCTATCATCCATAATGATATCCGAGAGGACAATAGGGAGTGCTCGATCGGTACTGGAGTCTCGAAACTCTGGAACACCGAACGGTACTCCTCATGTCCGCAAGCTTGTGATGTCGAGTTGTATCTTTTTCGCCGCCGATTTTCAACCGCTCTCCCCACACGGACATATTATCTGCCGTGAAACTGTGTAACTTTCCTCTCTTCAAGAGATGGAATATTTTGCCAAAATGTGCAACTTGAGAAAGAAAGAGCCCACGTCTATGGGGAGGGGCATAGAGTTCAGCAGGAAGGTGACACGCCGTGACGGTATTTGTCCAGAACAAATACGCGTCTCCGTCTTCTCGGATATTTCACGGCATACTTCACTCACGAAGACCTCATTTGCAGAAAGCTCTCCCGAACGTG
The DNA here is from genome assembly GCA_001247695.2 of Cymbomonas tetramitiformis. NCBI lineage: Eukaryota > Viridiplantae > Chlorophyta > Pyramimonadophyceae > Pyramimonadales > Pyramimonadaceae > Cymbomonas > Cymbomonas tetramitiformis. The sequence goes on from LGRX02000780.1 coordinate 114,272, forward strand.
TGGTGGGAACTTTCCCGTAGTGACATTGCGATTTTGGAATCAAACTTTCATCACTGTCCCAAAATATAACCTGTATGCCCAATAAGCGCTTCGCTTCCGCAAGCACATTGACATATGCCACCTTACGCTTAATATTATCATGATTCGTTTTCCCCATTCCTGCAAGGTCATGTCGAGTCTTGATAGCAAATTTAAGCCGAAATTTGGAGAGCTCTTTCAAAGATCAAAACCCTGGAACCTGGGTTAATAGGCTCTAGCCGAGCTGAAGCTCTCGTCTCAACGTCGCATCTCCGAGCATGCGCATATATACGCGCTCGATAGGTCGCCGAATGGCCACCATGGTGCCACAAATCGCGCTTTTTCACCAATGTCATGTGTCGCCTTGTCATTTAGCGTGGGGCGTTACTGCTATCAATTTACACCGTCCGAAACCCCGACCGCGATAGAATGATTTCGTGGATCCGAGGATCGGCGATCATGGAAAATTGATAAAATCACATCTCGGACCGCCAGATACCAAGAATTTTGCGGGGTTGCAGTTCGCCACGTGTCAAAAGTGTTTTTGACAGCGGGGTCATCGCAGAATCGGGTGACTGCAAAAAGTGATATGCTATTCGTAGAGGCCACACACACGATAGCAGAGATTCATTTCACTCATGTGACACAAACATAACTGGTGCACCCGCCATGAAACTAGTCACTTGTTGTGCCATATGCGTACAAAAATAAGCTGTTTTGTTACACATTCAGTACGAAAAAAACAGGGGATGCAGCTCACTTTTTTAAAAATTGTTTTTCAAATTAAAAAGATTCTGGCCACAAATTTAAGTTACAATGTTACATCGAACTCAATGCATCCATAGCGTAGTATTCCCATTCCCAACATATTCATCAACACTTTCCCAAAAGGTTTGGGTACCCCTAATTAGGTGTACGCCGGGGACAAATTCCAGAATGTTCCCACAACTGCACCACAATGATACTTCACGCAAGAGTAAATGTGGCAGATTCCGAGGGTATCCTTCGATTGATAGAAGAGTCCTTTTTTTGCTAGACCGTTCGTCCTATCGCTGACTATTCTACAGACGCCCTAAGGAATGGTGCGCCTTGTTCTGGAATAAGATCGCCTATGCTGCCCAGACGCAATATGCAGAGAATGCAACCTATTGGGCATGCCGGTAAAACTTCTTTTAACAAAGAATTACTACTCCATCGATGTTTTCTATTTCTACAAAGACTTAATGTTTTGTATGATTCATGGTAGGTCATGAAATGCACTTTCGTTGATTGAATTAAATGGCAGCAGACAAAAAACTGTTTGTCCTATACAAATGGGATCCCCGGGATACAGCAAGCCACGATCAAACTTGCCTTTTATGATGAGAGCAACGTGTGATATCTCATTGTTGTGTTATCTATTTTTTCACGGGTATGTTTTGTTCCAAAACGCAAACACAATCCGCTAAAGTGGACTCCTTGTCGGCCAAAAGTGTCCTGGTCATTATCCCTTTGAAATTCATTTAAAGGCACTAATCCAAGTTATCTGAAGGGGTATGCCTATGCACATGGATGAACTATACCTCATACATGAAAACATGAAAACATGAAAACATGAAAACATAGGTCACTGTACAAACCGGCCCCGGTGTACTTATTGTATGCATATGCGCGGACAATCGTCACCCTATCTGCGGAGGGGAAGCTGCTAAAGCGCGGGATTTTGAAACCAAGGGAAATCTGCAAGCCAATCTTGTGGAAACCGTTGCACAGGTTCCAAGATAGCTTAGATAACAAATGCAGCACACATTTGCATGTGGAACATAAAAGCATCTCAAGCAACTAAATGCTGAACAGGAGGTATAGACACATGCACAGTCATGACCGAGAGCAGGCAGAAGGTGACTTTCACTCCAGGGCATGTGACAGGGAGTTGAATCCAGGGAAGCGAGAAATGCGTTGCAGTGCCAGATCTGCGGAAGTTCGCCATCATTGCAGCAAAGGGGTCTTTTTTCTCGGCAGCGGGAGGGTAATGGGTGAGGGGTTGGGGGCATCTATCACCAACAGCTTACCATGTCTTGTTGAACGCCACTTCATTATCTCGAAGCAGCTTAACAGCTTCTGAAACTGCCCACCTGCGTGAAACAAGGAGCTCTCTAAATGAGCGTGTGACAGATCCACAACAACTCTTGCGGGGTGCATCTCCAACCAGCAAGTGGCAAGTGGCATGCAAACCAGCAAAGCCAGGTCATCCGGCATCTCAGCGGAGGAATCAAACCTGCAAGTGCCTGATGGGACCGTCGCATGGTACTACACTGAGAGATGCTAGGAGCGCTCGAATACCCAACCACTATCACCCATAGAGTACAACACGCGCTTCGGGAACAATCATACATGTCATCCAACATGTGAGATTCTGGTTTAAACTTCCCACACACAGGCAGGTTCTGATTCTGGCTTAAACTTCCCACACACAGGCAGGTGGGGATGTTTGCCCACACAGCCTTTGACCCGCACATTGCAGGGCCGCCTCAGGTCCTGACGCCTTCCCCCTTCCCCAGAATATGACATGGTGCACGCCGCTGATCGAAGCTAGCCCACCAGCACCCGATAAATGAGAAGAGCATGCAGAATAAAGCACACTTGGAGACAGGAGGCGAACTGAAATCCAAGTCAAACCAAATCAGAACAAGAGGTGTTCGATGTCCAGTCATTCGTGGCATTAAGCATGTGCATGGCCGTGTGGCATACACCAAACGCGATACAACACACGACGCGTTGCATTGAGACGTGGCAGCCAAGCGGGGCCATCATCACCGTGGACAAGGATAGCCCGGATCAAACCGTGTCGTGATTCATGGCAAAGCGGCCCTGTGGGTCCGCTGCGAGGTTATCCAGCAGTGCGCTACAGGCCGCCCAGGGCAACCATCGACCAAAGTGATAAACAAGAGCTGGACACTACTGCGAGGCTTCGTCAGAGGCGATGCCCCATTGGCCAGCTCTGTGAGAAGCGAGAGCGCAGCATGGGCACTTCAGCCCTCGAGGGATACCCAGATTTCAATAGAAGTGTGCGCCACTTGGCAAGATTAGAACTGCAAAAGAAGGGTACATCACCTGGCATTATTGGAAACGCGTTCACGAGGCCAAGGAGGTTGGAAGGCACCCGCAAGCGACTCATAGATATCCACATCACTCCCGCCACCCTCGGCTCGCCCATACCTGGAGCTCCATATCCCGTCCAGAACCCCGTTACCACTGCTCTGTGTATCTACGTCATCAAAGTAGTCGGACATGCCCTTTCATATATTGCCCCCTTTGCTCTACGACCCCCGGATACGCCGCACAGGTAGTCTCCAACGCTTGTTGCCCGGGCCTAAAGGCTGTCTGCCGAGCAGAGCAGGCCACCAAGCCAAAAATCCACGCACATGGCTCGTCGATCCGCATGCAATCATGACCTGGGTGAAGAGCTTTGGCGAGCAGCCCTCGGCCAGGTGCTGAGCCTTCAGAGACACGTAGACAACATGCACGATGATATCTAGGCTGAAGTGATTCTTGTGGATATGCCCTGTGGAATGACGAGAGCCATGATAGCCAACCCCAGGGAACTAGAAGCGGGTGTGGACTCACCGGATCGCCTCTGCAGCAATGCCTGCGAAAATCACCACGTTATAGGCATTGAACTCCTCCACGGAGATCTGTCCGGCCCGGAGCCCTTCCTCCAGCGACTGCACCCCGGGCAGCGTGAGCCCCTCCTCGGAGGCAGACACGCCTGGCGCGCTGGAGCCCACTTCAGGCACTAAGTGAGCTGAGATTCTGTCAGGGGAACACCCTGCGTACAAACAGGCTGAGGATGCAGCCTGCCAGCTGCAGAGCACCATGCACGAGGTGTGCATCAATAGCAGACGGACCTTGGACCAGAAAAGTGTTCCTGCAGTCCCAGCCAGCCCGGCTGCAGCTGCTTGCCCAGGATCCATAATCACTGCTCGAATTGGAAAACCTAATAAGTATGCCGCCACCAGGTGGCCGGCTTCGTGCACTGCAACTCGTTCCCTTCTACCTGCGCAGCCCGTGGACTCAAAGGCATGCGTCTCACAGCATGGTCTGTTGATACCACCGTGCACTGTTGGACCATGCGCGCCGCACCCAAGAATCTCGAAGAGTTGAGTTCCTAGCTCCCATTTTGTGCGCGCAGCACCCAAGAATCTCGAAGAGTTGTTCCCAGCTCCCATTTGTATGCTGGCGCGCACCCAAGAATCTCGAAGAGTTGAGTTCCTAGCTCCCATTGTGCGCGCAGCACCCAAGAATCTCGAAGAGTCGAGTTCCCAGCTCCCCAGTTGTGCGCGCAGCAAAAGATCTCGAAGAGTTGAGTTCCGAGCTACCGTACATGCGGCCCAGCACCCACGAACCTCGAAGAGTTGAGGTCCCAGCTCCCGACCACGTGCGCCAGCGCAAGAATCTCGAGTTGAGTTCCTAGCTCCCATTTTGTGCGCGCAGCACCCAAGAATCTCGAAGAGTTGAGTTCCTAGCTCCCATTTTGTTCACAGCGGCGTGCATCCCTTGGCCATGCTATAACCTCAAGTAGCATTTCTCAACATTCGCTTAGTAGGTCATGTTGAGGGATTGCACTATCGCACTGATATCAATCCGGTCTGCGAGTGAAATGCTCACCGATGCTATGTGCAGCTCTCCCAGGCCAACCGCCCAGGCCAGCCGCCAGACACTAAGGAGCCCCACAAAGTCGCACAGGAACCCTAAACAAATGAAATAGGAAGGCAACAAGGAGCAGGGCTGAAAAAGTGTAAGGGCTTGAGATGCCACGCTGGTTTGACAACTACAAGATGTGGACATACCTGGCACTAGATCCAGTAGCCTGCCCAAGAAATAGCCCTCGGCCATGACACTGTCTAGTGTCACTAGTGAGGCCAAGGAGAGAACCAAGCCAGCCGCGAAGCCCTGAAGTCTGGGTCAGAGGCAGAAGTAGTGCGTCAGGACTCTTGATAACGGAGCAACTCCCTCTCGTCAGCGTCAAGAAAGTGGCAAGTCGTGCGGAAGAGGCAGCTGAGTATCGAGGACGCTCGTCATCGTGCATACGGTAAGCTTTATGCTGCCATGTCACAGGCTACAGAAACCTACAGAAGCTACAGAAGTGGGCTAAATCGAAGAGTGGGCTAAATCGAAGAGTGGGCTAAATCGAAGAGTGGGCTAAATCGAAGAGTGGGCTAAATCGAAGAGTGGGCTGAATCGAAGAGTGGGCTAGATCGAAGAGTCACCTGAACGAGTATGCAAGCGATATGGCAGCTATCACCGATAAAGTGAGCAACCTAGATTTTCCTTTTGAAGGTGAGAAAGCCGAAGGAGATAACCTGGTACGCAAACGGCAAACCGATCATTAGTCTCGACACTTGGATGAAACAGGACAGTGGAAATCCGACAGAAAATCCAGTACCGGTTTTTGCTGCGCATTTGGAAGTAGTCGAGAAGGATCCAGGTGTGTTACTGTTTATCCAAGCTATGGGTGCAGACTAGTCTAAAATTTAGGGCTGGTTGTGCTTCTACTCTTCAAGAATGTGTACTTGCGCACGCGTAAAAAACGTCCAGTTCTGGAACGTAAACTGCTTACGGGTGGCGTAAAGTTACCCCGTGCTGCGTTGAAGTTCATCCGGGGCGACCCGCCTGAGACAGTCCGCAGTTGGTAGTCCAGTTCAATTTCAAGCGGGGTTGCCTTAATATCGAGTTCCACGCAAAACTATACAATTTTGAAAACCAGAAAGAGCTTACCTTATCGACTGTACAGTTGAGCGTGATACGCCAAACGAGGGAAGCAGACCAACCTCCCGCAGCAAGTTGAACAAGTCGGACACCATTCCCTCTGATCCAGGGGAAGCGCACAAGTTTAAGATCGCGAGCTTGTTTCGAGGCGCGCAGTTCTCGATGTCTAGCTGCGGTTTGATTCGCTGCACTCGCCACATGGTATTCGGGCGCGGAAACGAAATTTCAGTGTTGATAAGGCAGTCGAAAATTTTCAACTTTGAAAAGAAGGCGGCAAACCTGAGAGAAGGCTCCCTCTGCTCGCAGTCTATCCAAAGCCTGGAGCGCCGACCGCAAGTTTCCCTCCTGACACGTTGCACAAGAAAGTCCTTCACTGCCAGTCGCGTGGCAAACAGCTGACACAGCACTTCATCATCATACTGACAGTGCCACAGAGAAAGCAGTGACTCGGAGTGCAAACTCCACAACGTCGAGGCTTTCATGTATTGCGGTAGCGTTGGGCAGATTCTTGCGAGGAGAAAAGGACTGATCGTGCGTATAGGGCGACTCTTGCTGGCGTGAGGGGAAACTTCAGTGCAGATGTGGTTCCACCTGACAAGCAGCTTCGTATTGTTCCCAAGACGCTCCATCTTGTGCCCGAACTCCAAGCGCGTTCACAGGGGCCTTACGGCGCCTGACGATATTGACGGGAAAGCCCGTCGCCGCACGTTGTGGTTGGCCATGTAGCTTTCTACCTAGCGGCGGTCGCGGCGCCAAGGTTACGCTCAATAAACATGTTTTTCCTACATAATGCGCGGGAATCACAACATTCATATTCAAAACTCGTTGGACGTGTGAGAGTTCTCCTCACAGCTCACACTGACTTCATTGCGGGCAAGAGATATCATAACATACCTCGTGAAATGCTAAAATGCAACAGCGAACAGGAAAAGAAAGAAACCTGGATATTGTTGCGTATAACTCTATGACGGTTTGCCCTCCAATTCTGGAGGGAAGCCCAGGGGTAGTGATTCAGCTTCATTGTGCGAGCTGTAGCGTAGGCCCAATGGCCATATTTCGGTGCACGGGGGTCAAGTAGGTACCTTGGGGTAATTTGCACGCCGGGGGGCTAAGTGGCTACTATCCAAATTCATGGTCCTCCCACAAGGACCAACGCGCGATGACTATTATGAGTGCCACATGGATCTTTGAGGCGTATACGTGCTTTTGGCATCATATTTATGAGTCAATTGAATAATTTCCCCTACAGGATCGTCCACGCGTGTGCTAGAGGGGCGTGCTTAAAGGGTGCGCTTTTGATATGTTTTTTATCGAAATCGTCGAAAAGAAAATGGTCCTCCCACAAGGACCATAGTCTTTAAGCGTCCTAGCGGTTGCATGGTGCGCGGTGTTGGCCGCTCATGGTCGCGCACCTTGAGTTTATGACCAAATATGAAAACTTAGTTGGATAGTCCACACTCTAGTCGCCATCTGAGCTCTCGTTTACCGTGGCGGGTGATCACTCCCGAGTGAAATAAGGATTTTGTGATTTTTGCACTTCTAATTTTCACTTCGCGTCAACACGCCGGTGGGCTAAGGGGGGCGAGAAGAGCCTGCAAAACTTTTGCAGGAATTTCGGGGGTTAGTCATAGAGGTCCAGAGGGGGTCCTCGGTGTGGTGGGTGGGTGAGCAGATGGGCCGCTCTGGAGTGATTCCCTTGAGGTCTAAGGGCGTGCGAGGTACTCAAATGCACCACAGGACATCCCCAAAATTGCCCGGAGGGGTGGGGGGTAGAGTGGTGGCAGAATAGTGGGGTGACAGCCCGTGGCTCGCACTCGTGGGAGGTCTACGCGACTAAGTCAAAAACGGTATCGATTTTCGGAAAAAACTCGACCGTCATAGAGATAATTTGAATATATCGGTGTATGAGGTATTAAAGTTCATCTTTGGGACCCACTTTGTTATAATCCACGGTCAGATTGCTTCATAAATAAATAATCTTCACAATATTCTACGGGAAAATCATGGGGGATCACTGCCCGCAATAACTTGATATTTCTAATTTGCAACAAGTGTTTGCTACTGTTCTACCATCATGGTATTCGAGTTGTCTATGGACTGTAAACACTGTAGGCAGTTGACGTCGGTCGAATTGAGAAACATTATACGTCGATGTTTGCTAAAAATCTGAAAACTTCTGAAGGGAGCCGTCGATGTAGAAAAATTGTCGATTTTTCTGTGGTTTCACCCTTCATGACAGTGAAAAAATGTGTATAAATAATACTATACTTGGTTACTCGAAATGGGCGTTATATGTATGTATAAACGCGCGCAGCGGCCTTGACGATGAGCTTTTGTCCAGGGTCGATATCGAAGCGCAATCACGCGATATCGACGTTTTTTCCTCTTTGTTGCACATTTCCAAATGGGAAGGGTTATGTGACACACCTACCCTACGGACCCCCCTAGCTACCCTATCTACCCTAGCTACCCAATAATCACACCTGTAAAGCAAGATGCATGTCACGGAATAGGGTATCAGAGAGCACTAATATTGAAGAATTATTAGTGCAAATAGTAATGTGGGCATAAGGGACCCGCGAAGCGATATCGGAATGAAATGAACATAAATAATGAAATCAGATCAACTATCGGAGCAGAACTCTACAGAGTTCCAAACCTTATACTGCTCAAACTTGGGACCTAGGGTCCTGGGTCCTACGGCCCGGTCTGTCACATAACCAGCACCTCTCGCTCCGCTCGCTGCACCGTGACACATAACATCCAGTTATGTGACACACCTACCCTACGGACCCCCCTAGCTACCCTATCTACCCTAGCTACCCAATAATCACACCTGTGGCTACTATCCTTAATCCAGATCCTCCCACAAGGATCTAGCGGGAATGGCCATCGCGACCTCATATTTTGGCTATAGTAGTCCAACCTATGCTTGTGGGTAATATTTATGACCTATTTGAATTATCTATCATGTTGGTTTGCTTGAAATATCGATTCTTGATCATTGTTTCGAGGCGTAGTTTGGGGGGGTTGATTTTACAAAAAATAAATAAAATCCTAGGTCCTCCCACAAGGATCTAAAACATTGGCACCTATAGGCCTCACTACACGGGCTCATGATGGTTCATATCATGTCGACCTGCGAGGTAATGACCAAAATATGATGTGTAACTAGCACAACTACTCACAACTAATATTTGGGACTCGCTTCCGGTGGACCTCAACATCCCACATGTGCCGCGGAGCAATTTTTCACCAAATCTACGTCTGAAACTCGCATTGTAAAATCTCTAGCGGTAGTTCTAATCGTTCAAAAATTCTCCAAATTTTTTCAATGAGACTCGGAGGTCATGTGAAAGTACTGAGGTGTTCACCAAGGCAAGGATCTTAGCTTCACAGCCTAAAATGGATCAAGACTTACGCGCAAAATGCAAAAATATCCCCATACTTAAGGAATGTATATATCTTACCCATGTGACTGCGTTTATGTGATGTGGTCAATATAAACGATCTAAATCGTATTTTCACCTAAATATGATTGGTATATGGCAATACCTTAAGATACATTATATCCATGGCGGCATGGGATCGATATACTATTGGCGAAAAATTCCGGAAGATACGCGTCCGTTTTGCGATGTTTTCAAAATTTCTCACTTCAAAATCCACTAGGGCAGGTCATAAATGCATTTGTTGTGAGTATATAAAGCGAGTTCTGGTCAAACCAATCATCATAGCATTTACTTTAGGTCCCATGTGGAATATATTCTGGGATGCCGGCCTCCCAAAAGCTCATTGGGCGCCGGAAAAAATTCTTGAAAAAGTGATCCTTGTGGGAGGATCTAGAGCGTTCTAGATCCTCCCACAAGGATCTCGGGATAGTAGCCACCTGTAAAGCAAGATGCATGTCACGGAGACAAAACAAAGATCATATGTCACAACAACAAACACGCTTAGAAGGGGTCCCTCGGGCACCCCTGAAAGGCCTGTCGGACCAACCATATTTAGTCACGCTACCGCAGCCCATGTCAGACCCCACCGCACTTGCCCCCATCGCGCCCGTCTCAGCCGTCAGCAAACGCCCCAACCATGACCCCCTTTTTCAGTAAATGGCATTTCCCCCTCAGTCACGGTCCTACCCCAGTTCATTGTCCGCTCGAGCGCCCGGAGCATATCACGTTCACCCTCCAGCTCAGATCTCCCTCCCAGTATAAATAATGCACGACGCCTCGCCAAGCGCTACATCGACGTCGCCGCGATCAGCCCGCGCCGATCCGCGAGCACCGCAGAGCGTCGAGCACGACGTCACGCGAAGTGACATCACGACATGACCACACATGACGTCTCGGCGATGCATGACAGGGCAAACACAAGCGCGCGTGGACACCACACGCCGCTGTCACTGGGAACCAATGGCCACAGGGCATCCGAAACGATAATGGCATTCACGGACTTCCACTATGCTCGCTTGAGTATTTAGCTAGCTCCTGCTTTCGAAAAGGGAGATCCGAACCTTTCAAAACCATTCTGCGGGATAGTGATATTTGCTTCTTGTGGCCTAGTATTAAATGTGATATGTACATACATATGCTTCGAATCCACATGAGAGCTTTGTCACTAGCTAGCAGTTTGTAAGAGTCTGGTTCGGATCCCCAGAGTGCCGGCACGCCACTCTGATGTATGTGCGAAGTCGTACCGGGGTGTTTGCTTTATCTGTGAATTGCCCCCTGTGTTGCTCGTTTGCCTTTCTGCTTTTCATGCTTCCATCTGAGCCTGAATTTACAGTCTGCGAGGGCAAGTTAGACCCGCGCCCGTTTTGCGAATCTACGAGCCGGCGCGGCAGAAGCGCGTTGCCGCCTGACATGTTTTACGTAGCACAGCAATAGACACGCATATCGCCGTTCCGCAGCGGTGGAGATCCGCAGCTGTCCGAAATAAGGCTACCATATTACCGGTAATTTGGAATTGGGGGTTGGTAATACCTGGTAATTTACCGGTAAGTTTTTGGGTGGTAATACCAAAGTATTACCACCAGCAAAAAATCGTCAACTTTCTCTGTAATGGTCCAAATCCAATTTTTTTTCGCGCACCTGATAATGGAAGGCCTATAGAATTGCCCTGCACATGTCACTTGCATAGGTCGTCCCCTAAACATCGCCCGTATACGAATAGCATTATTACAAACGTACAGACAGAACTGGAAAATCGGGGTTTTTCGCGCGGGCGGTGCGCGGGCGGTAGGAGGGCGGTCGATATAATGATGCGGTGAGATATCGGAGGCGTGAAGGGACGGAGTAATATAGCGCGGGCGATGTGTGTGTTATTGCGCGGGTGATATGAGGTAACGCGGGTGGTCATACATACATATCGAACTGCTGGATCCTTGGAACATATGATTATCAGATTAGTTTATACCACCAGGGGCGGGATGCATAATGCATACAGTAAGTCGCCGATTGGACTGTAAACTGACCGCCTGCCTACGTTCGATAGCTTAAAATGACGGCATTGATCTCCTGTAATGGCATGTAACTTAAAGTGATATCTAATTTCGTGAAATGAAAAAAGTCACCTCAAAGTGATACCAAATAATGAAATAGATAAAGTCAACTCAAATAGTAAAACAGATACAAGTCATCTCAAACATTAGAACAGATAAAAGTCAGCTTAAATAATAAAACAGATAATTGTTAGCTCACAAGCATCCTCTGTAAGAAGAGGGCATCCCCTATTAGAAGAGGGCATCCCCTGTTAGAAGAGGGCATCCCCTGTTAGAAGAGGGCATCCTCTGTTAGAAGAGGGCATCCTCTGTTAGAAGAGGGCATCAAGGAGTGAAAACGAGGTACTTTACCTCATAGCAGGCAAGCTCACATTGCACGAACGTAGGCCCAAGTGCCTACTGGTTGCAACTCAAGACTATCAGAAATTGCATAATTATCCAGGCTTAGTTTCGAGCCACGGACACCCTCTGCCCACAATATGTCATGGTTGTGGCGTACACGTTCAGGGGCATATTTTTTTATCTTGCCCACCTGCCAACCTTCTGCTTTCCACAGCATCAAAATAAATACAGCACGAAAAGTTGTTGCACCCGTCAAGAACGCAGAAGGCTTTTCCGCGACAGAAAAACCTGCAGGGCACTGAAAGGCCATACGGTGGACGACAGCAGGAAGAGACACGTCAATATCATCATCTTCTGCCTCGAGTGGTTCTTGTGCTGTTCCAGCTTCCCCGCAAGGTAAATCGTCGTCAGAAGAATCCAGCTCAGTTTCAAACGAAAGAACAACATCAGCAGCATCTTCTGGGCTCAGAACGGTGGTACAATACTCCTTGTAAGAAAGTGTGGTCTTCTTCTGCAACAACAAGTTCGTAAAACAAAATATGGACTTCCGGACATTCACATCCCTGAAACTTGCACGTGCCTTGGAGTGTACCATATCACAATTCTTGTTAATGCGCTCGATGCTGCAAGCATGAATAATAATCTGCAAAACTATGATCACCATTTGTATGAAAAGTGAACCATCAGACGAAATGACGGTGATAGAATTCCAAAACGTGTGGTTGGAAGTGATGATATGCAAGTGTTGAAGGCAGCATAGGAAATAGATAAACTTGTTTTTCTTTTCCTCATCGCTGAGTAAAGGGTGATTTCTTGATTGGAACATTGGCCCTCAACATGCCTTCAACCGCTCTTAACTTGACACCATACGGTTCCTGTTTCGCACGGAACGATTCAAACTCCTGCACCAAGCGGTGATACTTGGCATCCTCAAGCCCACCATTGTAATTATATGTCCGATCAATTCGTTCAAGCTGTGCCTCGCCAAATATCAACACGATCAAAGCGCGGACATACACATCCAACGAAAACGCAAGACAGTGAAGATCATGGCGTAAACCAACTTTGCGAGGAGCAGTGGTTCTGCCCAGCCACCTATCCTTCACCATCGTAGAAACACCTACAATCGTCTCGTTGTTAAGCCTTGTTGTAACTTCGAGGGGAAGTTCGCAAACAAAGGAATAGTACAAACAGTATAGTGGGAGTAAGTGCGAAGGAGGGACGCTGTCGCCCTCGAGGTAATGGAGCATCCTAGAAAGAGGCTCTATTATTCCATGTACTGCCTGGCCTTCACTTTTGAAGACAGTGTTCCCAACCAAAGATTCAAAGCGGTAAAAATCTGCTCGTGCATCTGGGTACTTCTCCTGCACTATCAAATACTCCGGCCATTCTGGAATATCCCGCAGGATAGGCCAGTTGTAAAGTGCGCACGAAATCATCAAGTAGGCATATGCAAAGCGAGTCAAAGGAAACACTTTCAACTTTCTCGCGCGATTTCCGAATACCTCTTGCTGCTTTTCTCATAAGGTCTCCCACAACATAGAGTATCTCTTCAAGAATACAGTTATGAAATAAAAGTCAGCCACGATGCGTGAAATCTCGGGCAACTTAACCATGTCCTCAATCAAAAGATCTAAAACATGTACACAACATCCTATGATAAACATAAGCGGATACCAAGCACGCAATAACGTGAACATTACTTGCATGCTTCCTGTATTGTCAGCAACGACTGCTCGATACTTTTCCTCCTGGCCGGAAAGCTGCTCATAGACGTATGAAGCCTGCACACGCCCAGAGTGTTCTCGCTTTCCAAAGTACTTAGTAGTAATGTAAGCGCTCAGTCCTGGCTTACCATCACACAAATTGCATGTGGCACGCCCAACAGCGTTGGTTTTGCCGTCAAGAATAAGAGTGCGTTTTCCCGGCGCGTTGTCTAAAATCGCGTTTGTAGAGAGGATAGTTTCTTCGTAAACATTGTCAACAATAGTGGTGCGAAGAGTCTCGAAAGTAGGCAAGTGTGGATAGCATGCAGGGCACAACCCTTTTATGAACTCGCGAAAGAAAACATTGCGCACGACATTGAAAGGAATTCGACAAGCAAGAAAGAAGCATCCCAGTAGAAAGTGAAGAGCTAGAATATGGGCAGAAGTGAGTGCCCGCATTCCGAACTCGCTGAGAAGAACTTGGCGTTCGTTTCGCTTAGCTGCAGTTGGATCAATCTCTACCTGAACCTCCTGCTCAGCAGCGAGCAATCCTGCCTCGTCCTCAGCTTCCATTTGCTTTCGCTTCGACTCGTATGTCTTGCGCCATGTTTTGGCATGCTCAGCAGTAGACTTCTCACAAAGTTTCAACTTGATCTCATCAGGTACTCGCGCGCTATCTACCAACTTATTCAGAAGCTTGCCTGTGTTGATTTTGTGATACGCTACGTTTGTCTTGACAGCCGGATCGTGCTTGCAGACTAGGGATGTGCGAACATTATTTTCACAACATTTCTCTGGGTGTAGCGTGAGCTTGTATCGTCTGCGACGTCAAAGAACTGTGAGAGGACATATTGATGTTGAAGCCCGAAGCCCGACTGACCACGATAAGGTGCCTTAAGGGCGTTGAAGACCGCTTGTGGGACCTCGTGAGTTTTCCCGTCAGAATCCTTCCACTCAAAAGTTTCGACATCATCGCATGTGCGCAGAGAAAGCTCCTGCGCGGGCACGGAGGACATTATAGAATGAATGAATGCCACGCAGGGCAAGCGAAGCGAAGGTAAAAGTAGAAGTGAACGAGGCCGTCCGTCAGTTGTTGAATGTCGTCAAAGGCGGCAGAATCGATTTTTCCAAGCCGTGAGATCCAATGAAATTTGGTAAATTACCCGGAAAATGGTAAATTACCATATGACAGTCATGGTAATTTACCAATTACCGGGTAAATCCTTAAGTATGGGAGGTAAAACGAAAAAGGGGGTCGGTAATACCGGGTAAATTACTGGTGATACCGTTACCAGTAATTTACAAAAAAATTTACCCGGTAGCCTTAGTCCGAAAACGTTCGCGAATTCAGAACACGCTCGTGAATTCCCACAGAGGGGCATTTTTCCCGTTGAGCGCGTAGCGGCGAGATAGCCCGAAGCTGCGTTTATCATAAATTCACACTCACCCTCGACGGCGAACCGTTTCAGGCACCCTCAGCAGTATTCACTTGTGCGCACGATGCGCTCGGCCTTTGTGTGCCATATGTTGCACCATTTGCCATGCGAATTCGAATCTCGCAGGGCTTGCTTGCCGATTATGCTCAAACCGGCGTATGTGACCGGCGTTTGGGAATGCACAACCGTAGCCGCGCCAACTCGAGCCGTGACACCTGACTTTTGCTGTTTGACGAGGTTGTAGCCGCACCCATGTTTTTCCCACAGTTTGTATGACGTTTACCTTTGTGAATTCGACCTGCGCAGGCTGTGGCAACGTTGAATTCCCCGAACGGACCTGTGTGACAGGTTGTGGGAATTCACGGCTGACGGCGCGCCAGCTCGAGTCCAAACACCTGACTGCAACCTTGCAGCCGAATGCATGTTTTTCCTTCAGTTTTTTTTTGTGTTTGTATTTGTGAATTCGACCCGTGTGGGCGTTGGCAGCGGTGAATTCCCCGACGGGCCTGTATGACAGGTTGTGGGAATTCATGGTTGGCGACGCGCCGGCTCGGGTTTGGACACCTGACCCATGCCTTTTTGCCATGCGTGTGCTCGAAGCACGCCGTTGCCCGCAGTTTCTTTCATATGTTTCAACGTGAACTCGTGCTTGCCGTGTTAAAGCGCGCTTTCACGATATGGGGGGGCGAAAGCCGGCATCGAGCGGACTAGCGACCAGTCCGCAACACGAAGCTGCGGAAATGAGCTTGGAGCTGCTCATCAGCACGGCTCAGGCTGCGCTGAGAGCCCAACGGCTTGCACGAAGGCAAGGGGCACCCCTGCCTGAGTGCATCGGTGACGACGAGACCATCGCGCTCACGCCTCAGCAGAACCTGACATACTTGGCTCTGCACGCCACTCGTGCAGTGGCGACGGCAGCAACGGTTTGCTTTCCCGCATTCCAGCGGGCTAGCAAAACCGTGACGGGCTTGGCGACTACATCGACTTTTCCGCCTCCTCCATCCGCGCAAGGCACCGCCCACACGCAGGGGCCCAGCGCCAGAACGCAACGACGCAGCTCGCAGAGGCATAAGGCGAGGGGAAGAGCTGAGGAGCGGAACCATCCGCCAGCAGCTACGGGTTTTTTCACGACCAGCTCCCCTATGCCAACCGTAGTGCCAGGCGGTAAATTCACGTTTGGCGAAGTCTCTGGGCAAGTGCAGCCCACAGACTTCAGTCTGGCTGCGCCGCCATCTGGCAGCGGAGCAGTCAGCGATTTCAGCAGTTTCAGCGACGTCGTGCGGACATCGACAGCAGAGCAACCGCCCTCTCCTGGTGAGAAGCGCAGCGGAAAGCCGCCATCGGTGCCGCCAAGCCCGCCGCGAATCAGCAAAAAGGGGAAGGCAGCAGAGCAGCCTGGTAGCCACGAGGACGAGGACATTGCCGACCTCGAGTACGAGGACCCTTGGCACGAGGCAGACGGCTTGGACACTGACGTGCACGACTCGTGCATTTAGGATCCAACGCCGATGCGTACTTCCCTAGTGTGTTGCACTGAACGCACTGCTTGGCCTTGCTTGTGTTAGTCAAGAGCCATCACAGGTGGCCACTCGCGAGAGCTGAGCAAAAGGCCGGACACCGCTTTTCGTCCCCCACATCACGACGCATCCGGGGGTTTTTCAGCGGCGACAGCGGCGTGGATTCTGGAAGTGGCAGCAACAGACCACAATATTCTGTCAGAACATCCTAGAACCTGACTGTAAACTGCCCATTCACAAACAGTGGTAAC
This sequence comes from Cymbomonas tetramitiformis, assembly GCA_001247695.2. NCBI lineage: Eukaryota > Viridiplantae > Chlorophyta > Pyramimonadophyceae > Pyramimonadales > Pyramimonadaceae > Cymbomonas > Cymbomonas tetramitiformis. The sequence goes on from LGRX02000780.1 coordinate 130,790, forward strand.
CCTGGGGCTGACAGTGATTACACGTCAGCTCACTGACCTGCCTGTATCTTTGGATAGGCGCCCTAGTTGAATCTCCGATTGGGAGCGTGTTCGTTGCTGTTCGTGCTCCACTAGTCGGGGGTTCTTGCATCCACCCTTTCTGCTAGGTGGGTGTTAAACTAGGTTTCATCTTTGACCTGCCGGCGTAGGCCCTCATCCTGCAGCCTCCCGTTATGAGGCATGGCTGCAGACTAGATGCTGTTAGCATGGCATAGACCACCTAGCAGAACCCAAGGGCTAAACTCTCTAGTGCACTGGACTGGGTAATAGCAGTTAGGGCAGAGGGGCAGGCTTGACCGCTGAGCACCTAATAATATCACGTCTCCGGTAGGAGTATGTTACATTTTTTCTTTTTTTTTCGTGCTTGTCTGCTCGAAGGGCGCCAACTAGGGTCTTGTGGCAGGTTGGGGGCATTCACCGCAGGAGCCGCTCGTGCCGCAACCCGGGTGCACGACACGCGAGCCGCAGTGAATGCCCAATTGCAAAGTGTTGTTTTGTTCTGCTGGAACGGTATCACCTAACAGGGTGCCGAACCTCTTCGATGGTTTTGAAATATTCCTCGGATCTCCTTTGTTTTCACTTGTGTGTGAACTCCTATGTGATGGCACCAGACTCGCGCGCGGAGTGACACGGCAGCCATATGCTCAGTGCACTTCAGGCCAGCTTGTGCATGCCTGACATGGTTTTTCAAACTTTGTGGCAGATTGGGTCAGCAACTTTTGTTGAGTGTGCTTCTGTTGTGACTCATCAGCACGGGTGCAGTGCTTCGCAGCCATGGCGCCTGAGACGCCAGCTTTGCGCAGCTCTGCGACCTTTCAAGTGCCATGCCAATTGCGACACCGGCTTGCGGCCCTTCCAGCCATACAGAGTCTCACTCTGAATGGCTCGGTGTGCAGGTCTGAATGAAGGTCTGTGTAGGTCTGTGGGTGCGCAGGTATGTGTGTGTGTGTGTGCGGGTCCGTGTGTGTGTTGTGTGTTGTGTGCGCGCGCGAGTGCGTGTGTGTGCGGGTGCATGACGTGAAGGCTCGTATGGCTTGGTGTGCAGGTCAACGAAACCAACTTCACTGGTGGCACCAGTGAAGTCTCTTGCCCGTGTTGAAAACGCGTCGCGCGTCTAGCGCGCCCATGAATTTCTGTTAAATTTCGCAGTTTGAAACTCACTTGGTTGCAGTCGTTTCCTTGGTTCTGAGTCGTGGCTTCTAATTCTGCGAGCAAAGTGCTGCTCGCGAACTGGCGAACATCGCTGTCAACGTAACAGCCGATATGACCCCAGGAAGAAATAGTCACATATATTGGGGGGAAACGAGGAATATGACTGTTGAGGAAAATATGACCGTTGGGAAAAAATACCGTTGACCAGATCGTTGACCAAGATATTTCCGGTCGAATCTGAAGAATCTGTGCTTATATAAATATCCCCGAGAAAATCAGTATATGAGAAAATATAGGAATAACACGATAGTAGATTTAGGGTTTAGTTCCGGGGACGTCATCAGCCTAGGACCATGACGTCACCGGAGGATTCTGAAAGCAGTAGTAGTCTGAGACACATCGATATACGAATGTCGTGTGATCATCAGCTGATCTAGGATTGGTCGATCGAGATCCGGTTTCTCGATCTTCCTACATCGGTACCTATAGTATAAGAAGGCCAGGAGCATGTTAACAATCAGTATTCATTTTAATTTTTCAATACAAGCTTCTGCACTATTTTGTGTACCTAAATTCCCATATCAGTTCCCGAGTGTATATCACGCATTTTGTCCTCCAATTCCCGAAGACATTATTGTCATCTTGTACCTTTACACTTGGAGGTAGCAGCGTATCTGGGGCTTAGCCCTGGCGGGGTCACCCCGGTCGTCTTCGACCATGCTACCGCCGACTCTTTCACATTCAGGATCGAACTAGCGGGACAGTTGCTTTGTGCGGCTTGTTCATGTCGTACTTACTATTGAGTGTTTTGTTCAATCGTAATCACGCAAGGCACTTAGTTTAGGAACACGTTGATACACGTGGTTTAATATGGGTGTCCCGCAACTAACCAGTCAACTCGTATGCGTAGGTACGTAGAGATGATCTCAGCAGACCGTGATCCTCTACTCTGTATAATCTTGGGTTCTGGCATGACTTGAGAAACTTGCCTGAAATGTATTTTGTAGAAATGTAGTAGCCACGAAAACGAAGGTTAACATACTAGTCATTAGTTAAGTCATGACTAGTAAATATGTAGCAGTCGAAATATGTTTTTCCTGTATCAGTGAAGGGAAAGAGAGGAGAGAAGAAGCTGATAAATAAAGCTGAAATAGTTGGCGACAAAACCCTGTCTAAGAGCACTTTGTATATCATGTTTTCTAAATATGCGGTCATAAAATTTCTGAAATAATACACATTAGCATAGACAGGTCATGTCGACTTTTTCCAGAACATTTTATAACTTGATGACATTTGACGAATTTATTTACTCTTTGCTACGTAATATACCTTGAATGTTCAACGTTGTTCGTAACACACGCTGCAGTAAATGTGCAACCTTATGTCGTGTTCGTTTGATAAACATTAAGCAGCATACCCTAACCAACGTTTATTGGTGTGGTGGACTGTGCCTCACGGGGGCACTGCCCATCGGTTGAGCAGGATGATATGATTGGTAGACTGCAGGTATGCTCTTATTGTCTCGTTTAAATATCTGTTCTTGGACACGAGACGTCAGACACGCTATTATATGTCTAAGGATATACAAACGGAAAAAACGGTGTATACTTTTAGCCCCTGGTCTATTATAGGGAAAGGAGCTTTTACATGCAATGCATCACGGCTAGTTGTTTCCCTGTATTTATTAGAATATTACGCCTCATGTTCTCATCGAAATCACCCATTAAGTAAACCCCCGTCTTGTATCCAGTCTCTTTTCTGTCAGATCATTCGTTTGGTACAAGGCGGAACATACATGTGATGGGTGCATAAAGCTCACAGGTACAACATCTGGTTAGTAATCAGAACGAAATGGCTTTCCACTGTCGAGTGAAGCACGCCCAGATTCTGCACGATGTTGTCCTATCCATTCCTGCTTCTCCATTTGCTTCGGTGCGGTTAATTGTTGCCTCGAAGGCTTAATAGTGTTCATTGTGACTTAGGTGGCTCTCTTACTTGGTGGATTGCCTCTTGATGCTACACACATTTTTACCTTCTTCCCGGTAAGTTGGCATGCTTCTTCGATAGTTTGTTATTCTTGCTCTCTTCTCAATTTGTGACATTCGGTGAGGCCTTCACCGTGACACTGTCATGTGAGCGTAATGGTACTGTGACAGCGTTTGGCCATGTGCACCAAGTAACTATGTCACGGACAGTGTCCCTTTCGTCACTACTAATTTATATTTGGTCATGCATCTCGTGTGGCTGCTTGCTCACGAGACTGGAATGGATATGACAGTTTAGTTGTATCCTCCGGCATAACATACGTTGTATGTTATGCACGACGGCGTATGTTATTTGGGTTTGCTTCGGCCATTCGAAGGCCTTCCCGCAGCGGATTCGGTTGTCGTGACCACTTGGTTCGAATTCCCAGTAGCTTCTTCCAGTGGTGGAGATGGAGTTCGTGGTGACCTCTTGGTGAAATTTGTTGAGCACTTGTATCATTGTAGCCACCATCTCCCTCCTAAATAAGCGTGAAACCAGCGCCGTCCACATGGCCCAGCGCTTTCATGATGTTATCATACAGCGGATCGCTGCCCGCGATGATGTCGTACACTGGCAGCCTCATGCTAAAGTTGCAGGTACTGAAGGAAGGCCAACGCTCTGGTTTGTCATCATATTCAATCGTGAATCTGCTCCAGTGCATGGCATTGGGTGCCAGATATGGAGCTGGGAGGTGCCGCGAGCCGGTGATGGCGTGCAAAAGCCTTCGCAGGTCCTCCTCTGTCATGCGCGTCAGCGCCGCCTTGAGCCTCGCCCGTATGCTCATCTCGCACGGATACCCGCTGAAATGCAGTCGCGTTACGAGGTCCTCCGCGCAGATGGACGGCGCACCCTCCAGCAGTTCCTGGAGGACCGGCCAAGGGAGGATCGCCACTTCGTTGTGCAGCTTGAGCGTAGTCAGTGCCTTATAGAAGGCGCGCCGCAGCACCCTCAGGCAAGGCATGCGGTTTCGCGGTACTACCATTTCACGGACAAACTGCGCCTGTCCGATAATGAGGCCGCCCACCATCTCGCGCTCAAGTCTCAGCCAATCGACGTGGGCAGTCGCCTGCCAGGGCATCACTTCTGGGAACATTGTGTGTGGTGTGAACCGAGGTCCGATGCCATCATTGGAAGCCCCCAAAATCCTATCGCATAAACGCACATGGTGAGCCGGGACCGGGCCTCAAAACACTCTTTCTGAGAGGGGCTGCAATAGGGCGCCAAAGAGGCTGTCTGCTGACATTGAAAGCTACAGCAACAAGCAATCGTAAGCGGCGCGTCCAACACAAGGAATTCTGGGATTCCAGGAGCCCACCTTATTGGTCGCGGTGAGAGCCTCCCCTGATTGTAGCGTCAGATCCTCGCATCCTTCTGGGAGCCCTTGCGCGTTCAGCAGGTCCGTCATCTGCCTGCCCAGCCTGCACGTCCGCAGCGCCCCCTCAGCATCCCCCCATACAGATCCCTTGATGAGCAGAGCTGCAGACCCCGCCACATGCGTTTTGCACGGGTAAGGAGCGGGCGTTCAGCATACCGAGCGTCGAAGTGGTCGAGGTCATCGCGGGAGGCCGGGGCACAATCGCCCAGTTGCAGATATTTGTACATGTACGGTGCAAAGCGAGGACCCGTCGTTCGGCCGTCGTACAGGCATCTGGCCATGAGGTATCCCACCCCCTTCAGCGTCCTCTTGGACTCAGCGCTGATGTCCGGCTTGGGCAGCAGAAGCCCGCTCGGCTCTTCGTCTGCGTCCTCGAACACATCCAGCTGCCCCAGCAGTTGAAAGGTCTGCTGGTACATCTCGGTGGTGAGCCCCCCGTAGTCATCCCCATCCTCGTCCGCGAATATAACCTTAAATGGGTTCCATATGCGTCTTCCCCGCTCCATTAAGTGCTGGTCGCGGAGCGCATCACCACCCCCAAACCCACCCTCAAACCCCCTTCCCTTCCCTTCAACCATCGCTCATCGGGGTTCCCTGCAAATAGCCCCTCCCTTAACAAGGGGGAATCTGTGGGGCCGTTCGTGGAGCGGGACTGGGGATGCAAGTGGCGCAAGTGTGGGTCCGGCGCCCGGTATGGAGATAAGGGCCTGCGCGCGATGTACGGCTCTAAGCCAGCGCACCCGTCCAAGTGGCAGCCCGGAGCACGTGACGGCTCTTTTGCGGTGCAACTAATCTCTCTTCTGCGGTGCAACTAATCCCTCTTCTGCGGTGCAACTAATCCCTCTTCTGCGGTGCAACTAATCCCTCTTCTGCGGTGCAA